>JBAMCP010002700.1:0-10815 GCA_037075105.1 Lissocephala sabroskyi | reverse complement strand
AAGTGGCACCGCCGCCGACCCCATTGCTGTCTGTCTGCCTGCCTGTCTGCTGGGTTCATCGTGAAAGAAACCGAGCCAATTGACAGACGGCGATTTATAATATTTGCAACCAAAAGTCGATTATCAGTTCGTCGGCAGCCGGCAGCCCACAGCGCGCCAAGCTTGTCGGATTCAATCAGCTATCAATAATTTCATAAAATCCGAAGGAAGGGCAGCACCGAGGAAGTCCCTGCCAGTCCGCTGGGATTCCTTTTGCCGCCTGTGAAATTTATGAAAATTTCATACTCCACTCCGCAATCCCAGCGACATACAATGGGCCGGCCGGCCAGGCCCAGTGGGTCCCCAATGGAGGCCGTTAGTTGTCCTCGCCCCGACGGCTGTCGGTGCGGGTCTCCGTCACTTGGAATTTGGGTTCAGCAAATTTTCTTTGACACACATAATTCAAAATGGGCCTTGATTGGTTTGATGTCGTTGTTGTTGGCGTTGCTGTTGTTTTATTGGCCCTGTTGCCAGCGTAACCGAGGAGTAAAGTTTCCAGCTGCCTTTGGATCTGGTTACCGAGCTTTTGTATCTTTTTGTTCCTCCCCGGCCTTTCAGTCGTTTTCATGCATATGAAATGCGATAGTTCAGGGCTCCCTGCAGTGTCTTCTATTTTTTGTCTTTCGGTCTCGGCCTCATCTTTTTTGTAACAATATTTATTGTTTGTTCCCCACCTGCCTGGGCTGCCCGGCCTGCCACGAAAGCCAAACAAAAGCGAAATCTAATATTTTATTTCGTTTCGTAGCCAAAAAAAGAACAAACAAAGCGATATTAACAAATATAAATACCATTTGATATATTCGACTGGATGGCAAGGAGTTGCACGGGTGGGCGAAGCGAATGATTTTTGATTGAGTAAATTCCAGAAATATTTCTTGAGTTTTCAGAGCTCCTCAGGGTAGCAGCTTGGATTTGATTGCAGAGAAATTAGGGAACTAAAGGAGGAGAACAAAGCTTGAACTTAATGATCAAATGATCTCTAGTTGCTTTTGTTTCGGAGACAGAAATTCTTTCAAAGAAGTCTTCGATTGATTGTGAAATAAGCAAATTAAATTGTAGAAATTGGAGACTCAATTCGGATTATTTGTTATGCTTAGAAAAGCCCCAAATGTATTTAAATTTGGAAGTCCCTAGTTCCTTAGGATATGGAGAGATTGTTTTGTGAACTTTATTTAAAGTTCCCTAAAATACTTCAATCTTAAAACTATAATTGATCTTTGAAGAAGTCTACGATTCCCTGGTCACCCATCCTCCGATCAGCTTTTCCATTTTGACTTTTAAAAGAAGCTTCATCCTCTTTGGGGGATGGCTTAATTTCCCTAACGAAAACTTTAGCGACAGCCCTCGATTGGTCACGCTTACCACAAAAATGCCAACGGCAAACGGGGGACGACAAAACTTTATGACAGAACAAATTTGAATTTTAATATTTGTGCCAAAAGTTAGAGTTGCAGTCGCTTCCCCCCGACCTCCATCAACGAATTACGCACACAAAAAAGGTGAGACCATCCGTTGCCATTACCCCAGGGAGCCAACTGTCCTCTCCTCGTCACACAATTAGAACGCCGCAGGGGAAGGGAAAGCTGACTTATCGACAGAGGGGCTGATTGATTGTCCGTCCGTTTGACTGATGCCCCCGCTATCTGAGGGCCGTCAGTTGTCCAAATCCCGTCAGCGAAACATTCGACACTCGCTCATAATTCGATGGACAGCGTCAAGCATCGCATTGAATCGCTTTGGTCGGTTGGCAGTTTGTCTGTCATGTTGGGGGCGGTTTAATGCGAATTTTATGCCGCCTTTTGGTGCGATTTATGGCCGGCAATAAAACTGTCCTGCCACTCACTTGAAAGTGAAATAGAAATTCCCTGCACTTCTCGGGTCACTCAACCGAATGCGCGCCCCGCACTGCCAGGGCCGTGGCCGTCGACGTCCTTGGTTGAGGCAAACTAATTGCAAGTTATGCGAGTCAAATTTTAAGATAGCAGGCCGGCCCGAGGGCAGGCCAGTTGGATTTAAGTGGATTAACCCAAATTGTTGGCTGGCTGGCAAATGAAAACTCAGCAAATCCAACTCACCGAATGCCAAAAATCGAAAGTAGACGACGACAACGGCGGAGCCTCCCCGCAGATCCAAGCCAACTACGGCTGGCTGTTTATTTATGTTTACTGTCGTCGTCTGTTTGCGGATATCCGTTTTCGGGGGCCTAATCCGGAGCGCCACGCACAGCCCTCCAGTGGGCCCGAGTCGACCTCCCCGGTCGGCTGGCTTTTGTGTAGCCAACGAAGTGATCCACTTAAGCTTCAAGGAAAGTCAGTGCGCCCAAGGAATGGCTAAGTAAATATGTCGCCCTCGCTCTTGGCTGGGTTGGGGCGGGGCCAACGCAATTGCATTAACTTGGCCGTTTATCTGAGCGTCGGCAACGGCGTTGAGTTGACCCAGGGACCTATAAATTTTGAAATCAACAGCGGGTTAATCGGCAAACATGTCCGTCTGCTGGCTGCTTGAACTAATCAAGCTTCCGTTGCGAGGCACCGGAAATCAGAAAAGGGCCCCATCGAATTTACATATGGAAATGGCGAAGCGGATCGACGGCCGACAAAAATAGCCTTATAATTTTGACGCTTGTCCCTTGAGATGCTGGAGGGCGGAAGTTACAAGTCCTAAAAATACATCCTATCCTTTTTAGGCTTTATTTAGTTTTGTGTGAGTGCACGATTCGTTTCTAGGATCTCTAAGCTTTCTGTAGGTTCATGGAAAACCGAGAATGATTTGTTGTTTCTCGAATGGAGGTAATGAGAAGAAATTTCCATTTCTCAATCTGAACAGATATTTGGAAGACGCGACTTGAATCCCCGGCATCTGCAGCTGCGAAGTTCTATCATTTACATCCTTGGATTCCTGACTTCAGTAGCTTTAAAATCCTGGCATTTGCTGACTCGCTTCCCTGACATCAGCAGCTGAGAAGTCCAGAAATCTTTGGCCTTAGGTCCCTGGAATCTGCAGCTATGAAACCCTGATATCTCCTGCCTTGAAGTCTTGCCATCTGCAGCTCTAAAATCCTGTGATTTCCAGCCTTGGACTCCTGCCACCTTTCACTTTGAAGTCCTGTAATTTGAAGCATTGCATTCCTGCAGTTTCCCAGCTTCAGGAAGCCCTGACATTGCCCTAAGGACTTTTTCTCCCTTTCATCTGTTCACACTTTGAAATGCAATCAAAACACTTTCATTGGCCGCCCCGCGTCGCATGATTTTTTGCTAGAAATTATAATTTTCTTTTAAAACGAATTCGATGTCGATTCAGCCAGCGGGGGGTTAATTTCCCATTAAATAAAATGCCATTCGATTTCTCCTCCGGCCACAGCAGCTGCACCGTCAGCACAGCGACCCTAAGGGGTCAACGGGTCCCGGTTTCAATTTGATTTAAGGACGAACGTTGGCCTCTTTAAGGCGCTGCTCGTCGATGTGGAATGTCCTTAAACGCGAAGAAGATCAAAAGACGAAAGCTTCTTTTTTTTAATTGGGGAAATAATAAAAATTTAAGGCTTCCGACAAATCCGACAATCGGCTGAGCTTGATTGCTGGGCGTCAATCAAGCGTGAGAACTGCCGCTTTTTCAGGGGCTGTGGAATTCCTGGTAACAAAATCCGCAAGTTGGCCGACAACAGCGTCCCCCGCATTTAGCTGGAAGTGCCCATTGTAAGCCGACGACAATTGCACTGCGGTTGGGTGAATGCAAATCAAGTCGAGCTAAAAATATAAGCTTCCTGGAATTCGAGAGCCCTCAGCCACGCTGATGATGTGTGTTTGTGAGCTCAAAAAAATCCTCAAAGAAAAATGTAAAAATTGCAATACAAACTTCGGCCAGGCGCCCCCCAGCCGGCATCTCCTGTCAAGTGCAGGGGACTCGGCAACAGCAAAACTTTCAAGTGCCAAATACTCGCCAACAAGGTTAACTTGGGCCGCCCCCAAAATCGTGCGAGCTGCCAGGATCCTGCCTGCATTTGCATATGACGAAAACCCACGACGAGGAGGCCACGGCGCGACGGTTGCCATTGTCAGCGGGCCCGGGTTTAGTCTGTGGACAGCAGCGTCATCCGCTTGCCTACAAGGACAACTGGCTTTGTGCTCCCTTTGATTGTTTGATCGTTCATCCTTCGCTTGGCGGGCAATTGTTGGCGCACACTCGCAGACAAACAACCGTAAAATATTAATGCCCACGCACGTTTTGAATGGCAAAGAAGGGGAACAATCGCAGGCAATTTGAATGGCGAAAGTCGCCCGGCCACAGCACACAAAAAAAGTATCCATTAAATTAGGTTAAAGGGTTGCTTCGGGTCCCCCGGCAGGCCTTCAACTGCTGCTCTTTTTTCGTGCAGGTCAGGCGAGTGCATCAATCGGTTAAGGAGTCAATGAAGGAGTCAATCAGACCAAAGGGATCTTTTGATATAATTTGAGCTCTTAAAAGATTAGAAGACAAAACAACTGAGAGATTGAGGCTGGGAGCTGAATCCACACAGGAATAGGATTTCTAATTGCCGAAGTCTCAACTCAAATTGCTCTGTGAGAAAGATCGAAGGACTCCCTTTGTGCCCATTATTCCATCTCGAACTTTCTGACAACTAAGCACGCTTTTTGGACCCGTTTCTTTATTCAAAACCGCATCCAAACAGACATCAATTCGACGAAGATGGAAGGTCCTTGGGTAGCACAGGCTGGCCTCCTGTCAGACCTCGAGAAAATCGCATTGAAAAGGTAGCATTTTTGGCAGGCTTTGAATTTGAATGCCCTTACTTGCTTAACCAAAAACTTTGTGGAATTTTTTTTACGACTTGGCTCGTTTTGCCTTTTTTAATTGCCATAAAAAAACTTGCCAGCCTCCTGCCATGGCCAACCCCCCCTTAACCGCTGGCCGCGACCGCCTATTGCTATTCCTCATTTAATTCTATTAAAACATCGGTAATGAGAACACAGAGAGTCATTCTGAGGCAACCAACTACATGGAACAAGAAACAACCAAGCAAAGCAAAAAATAAAACAGGGCCAAATCTTTTCCCAGCCTCTCCGCCCCGCCTCCCAAAAAAAACATACGTAGGGTTCCGGGCCACTGTGTGTGTGTGTGCGCACTTTACGACTTTAATTATGTAAGAACATAATTGTGTTATTATCGTAAGCGCCAGGACATGAACATGGGACACGGTCAGGGATCACCGCAGTGCCCACATGCGTTGTACAGTCGCCGCCATCCAACTTGACCTTGTGGGCTGCGGTGGCGGTGGTGGTGGCGGTGTGGGCGTGGTCATTGGGGTAGCAAGCATTTTACGGCCATTAAGCCGGGTTGTCTTTAGTGTTGGCCCTTTTTTTCGTATGCTCTTTGCTTACTTTAGGGTCCCCAAAGCTGCCAGCGGGCTTGGTTGCCGAAAAAACAGCCCAGAGGGTCCTTAGAAGGATCGTTTTTACTCAAAGAGATCGGGAAAGATATCAGGTAATTCTTTTAATCAAATTTTCGGAGAAAGTGGGCACGAGAAAATTGCCCAAAGCAACATATAAAATTTCACAGAAAGAAGAAAGAAAGCAAAAATTTCTTTTAGTTCCTACTCAACGGGGCAGAAGTTTTCTAATTTTTTCTTCTACTAAAAGAGTATTAAGGTTATAAGAACTAAATGATACTGAATTTAAGGTAAAGAAAGAGCAAATTACTCGATTTATTGCCAGAGAACATTTTATTATTATCAGAAAGACCAAAAAGCAGCAATTTTTGATAGCGAATTTGAAGTCAAGCTTCTTTAGATTTCAATCGTCAATGGAAAATACTTTCAATCTATTTTCTAGAATGACTCCTTCAGTTCCATTCACTGGTCCCAAGAAACCCTAAAATAATTTTCCACTCCCTTCAGAGCATCTGTTCTTCAAGTTGGGAGAATTTGTGTTTCCCTTGAGCTAGGAATAAATTTGGTGTGGTTTTTTTTCGCTTGCTATTTTACCTTAGCCGAGGCGGGAGCGGGGATCCTGGCAGCGTTTGTTTTGTGTTGGCCAAGCGAACCTTTTGGCCCCGAATTGTGTTTACATTTTAATCCGCGGACTGCTGCCATTGTTTTCTTATTATTTCAAATTACACAACAGAACCAAAGGCAGCGCAAAGAAGGCGCAAAAAATGTAAGTGCTCGGCGTACTTTTAATTATGCATTGGGTGAAAACATTTTCTGCTTTACCATTAACGAAAACTCTGAAGTTGCCGCCGTTGCCAAGGCGTCCGACGGCGGTTACCGCTCGACGAGGCGGCCGAGAGGAAAATGATTAAATTTTGATGGCCGATTATTGTCTGCTCCGCGCTGCCCACCATCGCCACGCCCCTGACAGCCAACGAGGCTTTTAATTAGAGTGCCTTTCCCAGGCCACGCACGGCGGCTGCCCCCCTGCCTCCAGGCAATTAAATTAGAAAACTTTAAAGAACAAAACACAAATGCGTGTAGTGAACTTTCGCAATGAGCCGTAGCCTTCAAATTGCCGGAATTCCATTGAAGGCTGCTGGAGGATTTTTTTTAATTGGCTTCCCTTTCTCCTCCTCAAGCCTGTAAATTATTATTAAGTGCGTTTTATTTAAAGTTCCCACACACGCGCTCCCGCCAACGCCTACAACAGCGGGCAGGCATCCTGCCAGCGTCAAGGACGGCGGGGGGGTCCCTTGGCAAACAATTCGTCAAAGTCAAAATTACGACAGTGGAATGATTATACTTTACGCCTTCTGTTGCAATTTGTTGGGCCATACGACCCCCCGATCCGGGCACCGATGCCCGTCCTGCCGCAGATTCCATTACCCGCCAGGAATCTGAGGAAAATTCTGCGACTCCGACACACACACACGCGCGCACACCCGGTGTGGGTGTGTCGGCTGTGGTGGACTGGCGGAAATAAATTGTTATTAATGTGTCGGTGCCAGCGCCCTGCCCGGCTGGCTGGGCGGGCGGCTGTGGTTGTAGGGAGTCAATAAATTTCTTATTTGCAAAACGAATTAAATTCTTAATATGGTTTTACAATGGCATCCGTGTAATCAACGTGGGCAGCCGCCTGCCCGCCTGGCTGGGCTGCCCCGACGTCTGCAGATAACCGAAAGTAATGAGCGTCAATTTTACACGGAGTTACAATTTTCCGGCCACTTGTTGAGGGGCGTGGCGGCGGCCATTAAGACGGTCGTAAAAGTCTGTGCAAATCACATGCAATCAGCCAGGACCACGGACGACACAGGGCGTCTGGGGAGGCGTGGCAGCCGGAGATCAAAACCGGACGGATAAAGGAAACCGAATCGCCTTGGCAGGCATAAACGGCAACTGTCACTGAGAAATCAAAGGCCCCCGAGTACAAAATAAACAAAAAATAAGGCCCTGGGGGATCAAAACAAATATGAACCAAATAAATGTTTGTAATGATGTAAAAAAATGAGGACGATTAAAAGAAGGAAGGAGGCGCAGTACGAGAAAAGGAAGCTCAGTTGAGTGGGGCAGATTCAGGCGAAAAATCCGTTGGCTGCTAAGCAACGCGGACTGAGTCAGTCGATGGGAAATGAAGAAAACTGATAAATGAGGACAGTTGAGGGGAATTGAAAAGAGACTTAATTCCATTAGCTTGGGATAACATTCATCGTTGCAGGGACTAGAAAATAACCAACCAAAGATGTCCTAAAAATATCTGAGTGGGTTCGTTTCTGGCTATCGGTAAAAAAAGATCTGCGATCCCAGCTCGCTTGTTGGTTTGAACGATTACAAATCTTCCAAAAAGCCTCGTCAGAATATCTTTTAGAGTCCCTGATTCTTAGAAGGATGTGTGGGGGACAAGATCAGTTGTGGGAAGAATAAAGGAACTGGCGGCTGGCTTTTCTTCCCTGTTCCACCAAAAGCTGCTCTCAGGCCCATCAAAGAGCGCATTTAATTTATTTAGGAGAGTTTATAATTTGCTCATATTTATTCTTTTGGCTCCCTTGCTTTATGGATTAAAACTTCTCTACTTTGCTGGCAGACAGAAACTTCTCAATTAACGGAAAATGCAAGGATACTTTTGGCAAGTTTTATTTAAGCCTTCATAATCGTTTTGGTCTATGGGATTTTTATGATCGCTCATCAGCGTTTTCATGCCCCGACAATGGTTCGGCGCTATTAAATCTGCCAGCCCACAACCCAAACACACTTTGTATGCAACTTACCGACTGTTCAACTGTCCATCTGCCCGTCTAGAGGCAGCAGTCTAACAATCCAAAGACATAAAAAAGAAGCCCGCAGGAGTCGTTAAATTTTCGTACAGTTTTCCTCCAAATTGTCCAGTTCGTTGGGCCAGAGGGGCGGCAAATAGTTGGAAGGGAGGAGGGCGTGGTTTTGGCTATCTAATAAAAAATCAACCACTGTCTCGCTGAGGTTTGACTGTACTGGCGTTTTGGCTTTTAAATGGGCCACCACGAGGCGGACACACGGACGGAGGCAAGAAAGCTTAACGGTGTTCAACTTTGATGCCGAGTTGCCGTTACTTCTGACGTTGCTGTGGTTCCTGTGGTTCTTCTCCTCGCTGTTGTTGTTGTTGTTGGCGAGTTTCATTTATTTGCATTTTGTGGTCGAAAATGTTGAAGATTTTTAGCCATATTGTGCCAGAGCTAACAGTTCATTACCCAAATGACTCTGCCAGACGGACAGATGGACAGCTGGGCGGAGAGCGCGGGGTTGCACAACCGAATGAACAGATGGATGAATGGACCGGACCCACTGGGTGACCCACGGACGAACCTCGGCCGGTAGGTAGATTATCACCGCCATAAACTGCCCTCTCCCTCCCACGCCATCAGCTGGTTGCCGGGGCGCTTCTTCGCCTGAAAAGGTTTCATTTGAGCTTGAAAACTTTTGGTCCTGCAGACGGACAAAATCATCTACTCCCTCGCCTTCCAAGCGCTCTATCGACGCCCATTCACGGCCACCCACTCCCTGCGAAGCAACTGCTTGGCAATTTTATTTAAAACTTGTCCCGAAAGTTTCTCATTTTTTTTGTGTGTCCTCTGAATTCTTATAGTTGCCCTCCTCTTGCCACGCCACTCAGTTTTGGGTGGTTTAACTTTTTAATAGTTCTTCAGACGAAAACATCTACGAGGCCTGCGGAGGACCCCGACTGAGTCAATGTTTCCTCGTCTTGCGTCTGTCGATTTGCGAGGCGAAACATTCATCTATTTCGGGGCCTTTATGTGTGCATTTTCCACACACACACACACACGCAGAGTCTGCCTACTCGAGGGACAGGATAGTCAAACATTTATGACAACCAAGGATTTTCGGCCTCTTCATCGGGCATTTTCCAGTGCCCCCCGTCAGCGAGTCAAGCAGACAAAAAGAAAAAGAAACCCCAAGTAATGTCAAACCCTCTAATAAATCATGTTAAACTTTGTGTTCCACTTGCTCGAGGGGACAGTTAATGAAGAAAGGTGGCTGGGGTGAATGATGGATGACAGCACACTCTAATTTCAAAGGACCAACGAGTCCCTTCTGAGTGGGAGGAGCAGGCACAGCTGAAGCACAAGAAATCAAGGTGGACTGATCTTTTGTCTTTATTTTATGATCGGCTTAGGGTAGAGAAAGGAATCTTAGAATATTTCTTGGGGCTCAGAGATCCTTTAAAAACTGCTGAGAGAACTGACACAATTGCGAAATAAATTTCCTCGGTCAGCAAGAAAAAACTCCAGCCAATTAAACGACTGAAATTCATTTACTCAGCTTGACAGAAAGCATCCCAAAATACCCTAATCAGAGTTATATAATTTAATGAATATATATAAGGAATGTAATCACCATCCAGACTCCCCGCCAGCCACCACTTAATCCTTCCCCTTTCACTCCTTTCGGCGTCTTAAGTTTCGTTGTATTTGAAAAGGCGATAATTTGAATATTCAATTTCATGCATTTGCATTGATTACAAAAGATCCAGGTAACTGTAATTGTATATCTAAATATATATATTGATATCCGGGAAAGCTATTAATTTCGTAATTAGACAAGCCGGCGCTTTAATTAGTTTCGTTCGCAGTTGCACAACAAAAGTTCCGCCGAAAATTCCCTCTTTGCATGATAATGAATGTAAATTTCAATACTCTACTGTCTTCCGTGCTGTGTGTGTGTGTGTGTGGAGTGTGCGTGTGTGTGTTAATATTTTTGTGTGATTTGTTGGCAAGCGAGTTTTGGGCAAACTTAGGGGCAACTTTGCTATCTTCTTTGCACCTCCCCGCCCCCGACCATTCAGCTGGTTTGTTCTCGCTTTCTCGGGCAATTATGGCAAAAAGTTAAAATCCATAAATTTATTTCCGTTCATTGTGCTTAATTTCCTTTTTCCGTTGCTTGGCTGCCGCACGCTTAAAGTTCGCATTGCGCCAAATATCTAATTACGATTCTGCAGGTATGTGTGTGTGCGTGTGCGTGCGTGATTGTAGTAGAGAACGCAATGCGATAGTTCGGCTCGGCTACGTTTACGTTTTCGGTGCCCGGTCACGGGGCGTATACGTTACGTTTATTTTGGTATTGCCATGACAGCTGTTACAGCGAATTGAGCTGGCGAACTTGTGACCCCTCGCAGCCCACGCAGCCTGGCAAAATAATAAAAGTTCATTCAATTAAACGTCTGCATGAAAGCGATGCCGACCGTCGGCCCACAAATCGATTGCTCAGGGGTACGCATTCGGTGAAGGAGGCGGGGGGGGGGGGGGGGGGGGGGGGGTCCCGTAGTTGGCGATTTTTCCCCCCCCCCCCCCCCTCGCCCC
>JBAMCP010002699.1:0-10825 GCA_037075105.1 Lissocephala sabroskyi | reverse complement strand
CCTATGTATTACAAAATCATTATAAAAAATAATACAAATTTATCATAAATGCTGGATAGAATTATATTTATTGCCACTGCAATTAATACTTTAAGAGCTGAGAAAATAATGACAGGATACCCAGTAGATCCTATGTTAGGTAATACAATGAAAATGACAACTCCGATTCTTTTTAATAAAAATGATAGCATTGGGATGGATTCTTGCATTAAAAAAGCCAACAATGGAAATATACAACTTAATGGACAAACAATGAAAATGTCTAATTTTCAAAATGATCCAAATTATTATAAAAACATGACAAATCCATTGGAATGTGTAGGAAAAATAAATCAAAATTTTCAAAAAGCCAAAGCTGCTGCTACAGACACATTTAATAAAGTTCTAGTATCGCAAAAGAATCCTGATAAGAAATGCATGTATACGATGGATAAGAAAGCCAACAATTGCTTTGTAAGTAAGTTTTTGGATCAGATCACGACCCATCCGATGTGGAACATTGTTTTACATCGAAACGTAGTAGAAATATTTAATGGAACAAAATTGCGCAAAATGATTGTTTTCGAAAATTTTAATTATGTAGTTAAAAATGCGGTGAAGAACTGTATTACAAGGTTTAAAGATGCAACTGCTGTAGAAAAGCACAACGCTTTTGGTTCTGTTTTAGAATTTATTGGTGATATGCCTAAAATAGGCATGTGAGTTCTTTTAGTGTTTTTTTTTTTTGGGTATCTTCAATGTTAAAAGAAACTGAGTACTTTAATTATATTATTTAATTATAAATCAGTTGTTGATAATGTTAAGTTAACAATTGTTATTTCTATTAAGCCTGTATAACGGTATATATAATCTCTATAAAGATTAAAGTAGATTGAAATCGTACAGAGTCTTAGGAACTTGTGAAATAAAAGTAAACAAATTGATTCATTGATGAATGAAAGCAAATCCTGTGCCATCGACTTCATTTTCGTTAAAGACAAGCAAAGTGTATAAAATTAGGAGCTTTTTAATTAATCATGCAAATTAGTAAAAATAAAGTAATTGTTGCAATAAAATCGCTTACTTCTTTTGTTATCCTACACCCGGAATGTCAAGTGTAGTTTGGTTTCCTACGAATATGAGTAAAGGAGTCGCTCACACTCCTCGACCCGTCTGTCTCTACAATGGAAACGCCAATACAAATACAGGCAGGCTCACTACTTAAAGTGATTTAGAAAGTTAAGTTTATACTTCACCTGGCAGTGAAATGCGCCGGCCATCTTATAATAATTTTCTGGAACTCGGTTGTAATTAAATAGCAATTCCCTTAACTACCACTCAAGAGTTCAGAATAAAGAGAAACGAATTGTTTTTTCACCGTCAATTAATCAAAATCATCAGTAAGTCGTTAGATGGTGAAGTTTCATAGGTCAGCAGCCAACACGCCGGGTCAGCGTATAGTCCATATGGTTAGGTTGCTTATTTGCTTAGACCAATACAATTATTGTAAATAAATAAATTTTTGTTCTTTATTTTTATTTAGATAGAATAAGATTTATTGCTTGCAGGTAAACTTAATTTTCTTTCTAAAGCTTTGTTAAAAATTTAGGAGAAGACCCAAACGCTTCGAAACTGTTATTTACAAAGGTTTTGGCTGGTCTAATCCGCCATTGATTTAAAGCTGGTAAAATGCATTACTGAAATTAAATCGCTTTGGAGAGGAGATTAAGGTACCTGGCATTTTGAGCGCTTCCCCTTTTCGGATGGCGAGTGCTTTTTAATGCGCAAAACAAACTTAAAATACAAACAAGTCCTGGCACAATGGATGCATAAATTGTATTGTACAATATTAAAAATAAACAACAACCGAGCAAGGATTCTCGCAAAAATGACTTGAATAAAACAGTAAACAGCTAAGACAGAAAGAATAAATATTTAATTACCACTCGACGTAAAAAAATTCAAATACAGCTGAACAGCTTTCCACGGGATGGGCCGTGTCGGATTTTTCTTGGTTATTTTAAGAATTTGCAGATTTTAAAGGCCAGATTAAAAAGATAAAATAAAAACAATCGCAAGCGCTTTTATGTATAATGAATGGACAGTTTGTGGGGGGAACTAAAAGAAACAAATAAATTTATAAGCGGGTCTAATTATAATAAATTGATTAAAAGGTCTAACCGCAGTCAAGAAAGTTTGACGTTCGCGTTAAAGACTTTGCCTTCGTCCTGTTTATTTTCAGTTGGAGCTTATTCTATTGCATTTTACTGCGGCTGGAGATTTTTTTTATGAATCAAAGTCAAAGTACGGCATGGGCACTTCATTGGGGGCACTCAAGTGAACTAACCGTTTCATGGTAATTAATTTCAAAAAGGCGAATGCAAAATGCTTTTAGAACTGCTTCAAAATTTCTCACTTCCTTTCAAGGTTGAGCAAACAGCAAAACAAAACAAACACGAATCGAAAATAAAACGAGCTTTCTCGTCTATGGCAATTGTATTTGATTTATGTGGAGGAGTAAATAGAAAGCAAAAATTGAATGCAAACAGGGAAAACTTTCCGCACTCAAAGTAATAACTTCCCCTCTCCACTTCGCTTTTTATGGGACGCCCAGAATTTGATAGTGTTTTTCTTGGGTATTTTAAAATCAATAAAAATTATAAAATATGCTTTTTTTTTGTTATTCTGTAAAGCCTGGAAGCTTAGAATTTCCAAAATTTCGTATATTGTAAAATTTAAAATGTCCATCTTCATATTTTTGCTGGCAATTAAAAACCAATTTCTCTTGTTGAGCATTTGAAATGGTTTCTTTGGCCCGCCCCTTTTAAATGGTCGATTTTAAAGCCCAACTGCCGGGAGCTTTAAATGTTAGATGACCACTCGAATTGGCTGTGGCTTTTCCCAGACCGCACATCGCCAAACTCCAGGACCTGCCACAAAAGAATCCCCCGCACCATCTGGGAGCTGGACAAAGAGGACGAGAATTGTGGAGGTTTTTGGGGTCTAAACCTAAAAGCGTATAATTTACAGCCCACCTCTGGGCGAAGCAACCACCCCGACCTGAGTGCATCTGCCGGGCCTTGCATTTGACAGGAATAGGCGTGCCAGACAGGACGTTGACGCCAATGTCTGTTTATGAATATAACGCTGACCAAAACTGCAGCATCGACGACGCGTCGCCGTCGCCCCGGCAACGATGGTGGTGAGGTTGACGGTGACGATGCCACGCATAATTGGCGAGTCCATCTTGGGGTTGTCGACGGCCCGTGCAGGCCACAGGGGGTATGGGTTGGGTGTGCGTGGAGCAGACGTGCCGGAAATCAACTTAACACAACCGCAAAAGCGCAATCTCCTTTTTTTCGATGGGTGGTCGTTGAAGGGCGTCGAGGTTTGTTGCTAAAAACCAACGAGGAATTCGGGCAAAGGACACTCCTTGGGCCAGCCGGGCTTGCTTTTAGTTTTGGTTGGGTGTGTTGGCATTTGGATAATTGGTGTGTCCATGTTGACTGGCCATTGTTCCTGTAGCATCTCCCATGTTGCACATTAAGTTGCGCTTTGCCTCACAAATTGACTTAATGACGCTTTGGTGCAGTCAGCCCCCATCCGACCCTCCCCGTCCGCCCGTTTACCCATCAACTCAGCTGCCCTTTCGCCCGTCTGTGTATTTCCGCCGCTGTGGTGACATTTTGTTCGCTCTTTGGTCGGGATGCTTGCAACGCCGGTGTCCTCACCACTCTCCACATTCTCGGCCTCTGCATCAATATGTGTTTGAGTGCGTGTGTGCTTCCCAGCGCAGGGGTCAGTTGATCCCTGTGGTCTCATAATGATGTGGTAATGTGTCCCCGTATTTGCTTTTAAACACATTCACAGACTTGTTACTCACTTCCCTACCCTGTGAATTGACGGAAAAGCTCACCTCGCTTTTCTGTTGCTCTTTGGACATTCGCATTACTTCACTGAGTTATGCATTCCCATCAGTCTGCCAATTCCAGATCTCCTTGGTGTTGATGACAAAACTGTAGTATTAATGATGCAAATGGACCTCCAAGAAAATAAAACGAAACCAAAAGCCAGGGAAAACCAAATTAGAAACTACAAATCCGCTTTACGGGGAATGTGACCGCGGAAGGGGCGGATAAATCTTCAGATCTCATGCATTTTTAAGCATCCCTCAAGCTTTGGCGAGGTGAATAATTAAAACTTTTCCCGAGTGCGGATGAGGCCAAGGTCTGTTTAAGTGTCTCTTCTTACTAATAAAGATTTGCCTGGAATAAGATACTAAGTAAAAGGATGGGAATGGCCCACAGACAGATGCATCGCCTCTGGGCAGGTTTCAGGCCCAATGATTTAAAAATTCATTCTGGTATTCAATATGATTTTTATGGGTGTCCACAACAAAACTGACAAAAGTACTTTACTTTTGCGTTCAAATGTTTCTAGTTGATAAAATCACTTTAGCTTTTTGGCCAGTAATTAAGTGGGGGCTTAGCTTTCGTATAAGCATATTGAGTAAATTTGAATTTGAATTTTGTTATTTTTGCTTCTATATATTTAAAAGTGCAGCGGTTGCCAACCAAAATCAAAGTTGTGTCCACAATCGATTCTCCTTCCCTAACATTTTCTAGGCCTAAAAAAATTTAATTCAATATTCCCTGCAATTGAAAATAAATAACACTCAGCCGAAATGTGGGATTGTTTGTTTTTTAACAGATGGCAGATTTGGAGGGTTCAATTGGAACCAAGGAATCCTTTGAATTCTACGCTTCCCCAGGGCAGTTACTAAAAATTTTCTTGTCAACCGAAGCAAAAACTTTGTGATCCACAAAAATGTACAATACATATTCAAGAATGGAATAAACAAAAAAAAAAAAAAAAGCCGACTTAGTAGCCTAAATGTTTTGGACACCAAAAAATACCTTTTAGTTGTACTTATTTCTTCTATACACAAAGACCGATGGGTTGATAAAAAGTAATGATTTCGATGTCTACCGAGATGTTTACCCACTAACACAATTTATGTACGCGCATTGATTTTCAAACTTTATTCTTAGTTTCGAAATTCCCAAGCAAACTGATGGTATTTCTTACAAGTTTCCACGTTTGGCCTGTTCAATTTCTATGGCTGTGAAGAGCGACTTAAAGTTGCCGGCACCGAAGCCCTAAGAATATAATAAAAATAAATGAAATGTTACTTTTCACAGTAGAGGGCGAACTCACATTGTGGTTGTATCTCTGAATGACTTCGAGAAAGACGGTGGGCCTATCCTGGCAGTTCTTGGTGAAAATCTGCAGCAGATATCCGTTCTCATCGAAGTCAATGAGAATGTTCAGCTTCTTCAGGGTCTCCATATCCTCGGCGACTTTGGTGCGGCTGTGTGAGAGCTGCTCCTCCAGAATTTCGTAGTATGACGAGGGAATGGTAAGGAACTCAGTACCACGCGCCCTCAGGTTGGTAACAGCCGTGATTATGTCACTGGTGTTGAGGGCAATGTGCTGGACCCCAGCACCGCCGTAGTATTCCACGTACTCCTGGATCTGGGACTTTTTCTTACCATTGGCCGGCTCGTTGATGGGCATCTTGACGGTCTCCTCGTAGTTGGCCATTACCACGGAGCGCAGGGCCGAGTATTCGGTGTGGATTTGTGAATCATCCACCGACCAGAAACGGTGGAACTGCAGAATCCGCTCGTACCAGGCGGCCACTCCCTCCATCTCCAGGTCCGGCTGGTTGCCCACCACGTGATCGATGAAATTCAATTTTGTGGCCGGTAAGTTCTTCAAGAGAACATCCTCCGCTGGGCGCTTAAAGCCGGGTAAAAAGTCGCCTGAGTAGCCTGTGCGTTCCACAAAGGTATGCGTGGTGTCGCCGTACTAAGAGTGAATTATTGTTAGTCCCTCTATATTATATAAAGAGTCTTTCTTTGCTGCTCACCGTCTTGATTGTGGCAAACTTGACCACGCCATTCTCATCGTTTTCCTCCCAAATGTCGCGCACCACCTCGGCACCGCGTTCAACCGCCAGGGCAAAAATTGCATTCAAATCTTCCACTTCAAAGGCGACATCCTTGACGCCATCGCCGTGTTTCATCAAGTGCAGGCCATGATCCTCATCGTCAGTGCCGTAGGCCGACACAAACACAAAGACAATCTTGTTTTGCCGCACCGCATGCTTCGCATAGCGTCGCTCTCCAGTCTCCAATCCCTGGTAACCGATCGGCTCGAATCCCAGACGAGTGGTGTAAAAGCTGGCCGCCTGCTTGGCGTTGCCAACGTAGAACGTTAGATGGTCAAAGCTTAGAAATTTGCCGGCTTCAGGCTGGAAAAAAATCCAATTAATTTCAGTTTTGTTTGGCTGAGGAAGGTAATCTCACTTTGGATCCTTTGTCAGTGTAGCTGGTCTGTCAATTAAAACAAAAATAGAAAACAAAATTAATTAAACTTCATTTTATTATTCTTATAAACTCTTAACGAAATTTTATTCGAATCGCAATTCCTGAAGGTCTCTACGGTTTGAACGTTAAATTACCATTATCACACAAACTCGATTGATGTAAAAACTTCTCTTCACACGCAAAAATAAAAAAGGTTTATTTGGAGCGACTATCCGTTGATCTGCTGGCGATCTGAATATTGACTATGGCCGGTGATCGGCCAACGGAACGCTTTATATAGGCGCCTGCGTGGGGGAGGCGGCGGTAAATCTCTGATCCGATCGGGTCAGGTGAATATCGCGTTGAAAACAAAAACAAGCCTGGGCTAATTTAAATATACCAAACTAGTATTTTATTTGTCTCAAGGAATGTTCTGCGACTGTTGTTGTTTTCCAAATCGAAAACTGTTTACTTGAACAGGTGACGCTATTTTAATTAATTCATTTGTTGTTTTTCTTTTTTTTTTTTTTATAATACAAACCGCTTGCAATGAGTAGCACTTTTTTTTAAATATTATTTCTACTAAATGCCCCACAAACTTCCAAAATAAAATCTGGAAGCTGAATTCCGATACGCACCGCATCCCCTCCCCTTATTAAATTGGGGTTTCCATATTCATAAGAATGAAATCGGGTTTGGAGTGGCAACTGCCACGCGTCCGCGGTGTTGCTAACGGGTTTATTTTGAGACAGAAAATCATCTAAACCAGCCCCCGAATTTTTAATGATACCCACAAAATTTCATGTGATAGTTTTGTAGTTGTTATTAGTTTTGAATGCAAAAATGCGAGGTTTCAGGCCATCGGCTTTTAAATGAGATTAGTTCCCAAGACCGGTTATGAAAATATTTACAATTTGCAATGCCAGTTGCTCCATGCGCCAACAAACTTGCAGATCGAACGAGCCCCTTGTTTTGGATAGTTTTGAGACGGAGAAAACTTTTTTCTTGTTACTTAAAGCTTAGAAATGAAAATATGAAAAAGATTAAGATATCCGGTACAAATATATACAGATTTATTATATTTAATGAAGGTAATTTGAACACTTATTGCGTTTTTAAATTTAAATTAATTTTAAAATATACAAAAGCCTGTTATTCTTGTGCGTTCGCCTTAATTTGGTTGGGTGACATAGGAGAAGAATAAGGAAAAAGTAGCAAATTCGTTGTAATTTTAAGAATTATTGAGACCTCAATTTTGCGTTAAAGTCACAAATTAATATGAATGCGACCTTAAGCCCTATTAACTTGAACCTGATCCCAACCGTATTCGTACCAATAATTCTACAAGGCAAAGTTCTGCGCTTAATTGTCGTCTTATAAAAAATAAATTATGGCTTTTCATTTAAAAATAATTTGTATGTGAATTTTACTATAATTTTGCTAGTGGACCCTGCCACGTTTCGCTGTGGCTTTTAGTGGTTGCACATATAAGGAATAGCTGCCCGCTGCACTTTAAGGCCTTTAAGCAGGCTTCATTTTGAAATAAAATATAAACAGTTGCTTGCAAATTTTTTTTGATGGTTATTATTTGTATACGGTTCTTGGGTGAACAACCCCAAAGGGAGCACTCTATTTCGGTGTATACAGCTTAGAGCACTCGACTGCCACTCTCCAGGAGAACCAACCTATTGGCCCACGGATCCACGAAAACACCTAGACATTTTAGACTTTGCTATCTTCAAAGGCTCTAATCCGGCAACAATATTCTGGTCTTCCAATGCAGATCTTTTTTCCGACCACAGCGTTGAGTTGCACATCAACACTCCGGTGGAGAGAAAAAAGGCTCATCGTCGACTGATTGGTAAGAGCACGAATATTGAACAAGTCCTTGTTAAGCAATAATACGGACCCAGAACAACCACTTGTTACTTCTGTGGACATAGATGACGTTTTAAAAAGACTTAGCCATAATATGCTTACAGCTGCAAGACTTGCATCCCCAAGGGTTTCCCCCTTATCCAGGCCCCAGCCTAGAGACCTTCAGACGTCTAAGGAGTGTTTGGTTTCTCTCACGAAATCCTAGAGATAAGAATTCCTTTAATTGAGCTGCTAAACAGTTGAAGGAATTGCTTTAACTTCTAAGAAGAAGCGCTTTTGAGCATTTCTTGGGAAACGTCGAGCCAGGTGACCCACAACACAACCTATGGCAAGTCACGCGTCATATAAAGGGTCCCACAAAAAGAGCTGTATTCGTCCGTAAACCAGATGGTGCTTGGTGTCGATCTGAACGGGAAAGGGCGGATGCATTTGCTGAACATTTGCATGATGCTTTCAAACCTTTCAGTAGGCGCTCGTCAGAGGACAAAGAAAGCACATTGCGATACTTGGAGTTACCAGGCACAGATGTAACCTCTATTGTCCCTGTCACAGTGGAGGAAGTTGAGCAAGACATTTTCGGTCTCAACAACAAGAAATCGTCTGGAGCTGACGGCATTAAACCGCTTGCGGTCAAGCTGCTCCCCCCTCTCAGTATGCGCCTACTTAACCTGAAGGTAATCTTGGCTCCTACCGTCCGATTAGTCTGCTGGCAGTTCTATCCACAATGTGCGAAAGATTATTTTTGAGTAGAGTTCTGGTTCAGGCAGTCACACTCAGCACTCGAGCAATGTCACCGCTTGGTTGAGAGGTTCCTAAAAGCATTCGAAGAGAAACAATACTGCTGCGCTGTAATGCTTGACGTTAAGCAACCGTTTAACAGGGTATGGCACCCGGAATTGCTGTACAAAGTAAAAAGATGTCTTCCCCAACCACACTACGTCCTCTTGAAGTCATACCTTAATGACCGCAGCTTTCAGGTCTGATGTGGAGACGCTAGGTCTGTTGCAAAGGCCATGTACCCTGTATACAGCTGACTTGCCGGTTACGGAAAATGAAGCTCTGCTCGTAACCATCTATGCAGATGATACAGCATTCCTCGCCAACGCTGACACTCCTCAGGATGCCTCAGTCTGCATTCAACAACAGCTGGACTCAATCGACCCGTTGCTCCAAAGGTGGAACATAACGATCAACGCCGAAAAATCGACGCAAACCACCTTTGCGCTCAGAAAAGGCAACTGCCCGGCTGTCAGTTTAAACGGTTCAGTCATCCCGTACGAGCAAACCCCAAAATATCTAGGGATTACACTAAATAGACGCCTTCCATGGCAGACCCACCTGTTGAAAAAGCGTAAACATACAGAGGAGAGGATGCGAAAGCTGTACTGGCTGATTGGGCGGAACTCCAAGCTCAAACTGAGAGTTAAACTGCTAGTATACAAAGCAATTATAAAACCAATATGGACATATGGCATCCAACTTTGGGGAACAGCCGGCAAGAGCAATCTGTGAATTATATAAAGATTTCTAAATAAAGTGCTCAGGCAGATGTCAGGTGCTCATCTTTTGCACGACAATGCCACAATACACTTACAGTTTGGAATACCGTGGGTAGTCGACGAAATCGTCAAAATGAGCTGCAAGTATATCACCCATCTGGAGAACCATTCCAACCCCCCGGCCATCAACCTAATGGAAAATAGTGCAGAAAATGAAAAATTGAAATGAGAATGTCCCCCCCTAAAATACATTTATTTATTGTCCACCATTTGGACAGATTTTCAATAAATTAAACCTAAGAGAAAAAAAAAACTTATTGTAAGTCATGTAGCCGTAGCAGCTGATGCAAGCAGATGATTCTGCCCGTAGGTCTGTACGCAGACGAGATCAACAAACTATAGAAGCTAGATTATTAGAAAGAAGTAGTGATAGGCTGAATAGCTCAAGACTTAGGGCCGATGCTGCTCGCAGAATTTTAGAACAAGCTCGTAATTATGAGAATATGAGAACGGGCGCGAGAGGCCACACTTGACGCTCTCCGAAATCTGTCTCAGAGGGCTAGCCAATATAGGAGCAATAGGGAGAATAGGACAGCAGAAAACCGAAGGAATGTTCTGCGAAATGAGCAGGAACGTGCGGATTCATTAGAAAGAAGTCAGATGAGGCAACGTAGTTTAGAAGCACTTATTGCTAATTACAATAGGGCAGTGGCTCAGGGTCCAGATAGGGTTTGTATTTGTTGTAAAGGTTTGTGGTTTCCTCATCAGGTAGAAAGAATTAGTAGAGAATATATAGAGCTGAACAATGTGTTCAGTTCTGATATTCTCTTTTTAGCTAGGGAGTTCCCTTCAGACGACGACAGCTTCACTTTTTGTAAGTCGTGTAGCCGCACTATTAAGGCAGGTAGAAAGCCCAAAAATTTTATTACGAATGGCCTAGATTTTCCCGAACTTCCAGATTGTTTAAAAGATTTGTCTCCTTTAGAGGAAAGATTAGTTTCACCACGGCTACCATTTATGCGAGTAATGTCTTTAGGTTATGAGCGCCAGAATAGCATTAGGGGAGCTGTCGTCAATGTCCCCATTCCAGTTGCGAAT
>JBAMCP010002698.1:0-10828 GCA_037075105.1 Lissocephala sabroskyi | reverse complement strand
CCCCCCTCTTTTGTAGGCAGCGTGCCCACCCATAGGTCTAAAACGAGGGGGGGTTTTTTGAAGGTTAAGGGGGGGAGGAAGAAACCCCCCCCCCCCCCCCCCCTCCAACCAGGCCCCCCGCTCTGCTGTGTTTGCTTGTTGACGTCGCTGCCTGTGTTTGGCTCCGTTTGCTTTTCACATGAAATGCAATAAACCCAATTTAATTTTGGGTTGTTTTTATTTGATTTCATTTATTTACCCGCCGCCGCAGCCCGGACGTGGTCCCCTCCCCGCCGCGGCAGCCGCAGTTTGGCTTATCAGGCCGCCGCCGAGCCACACCTGCCCGCCCGGCTCGGGGCCCCTTTTGAGCCACCTCCTGCCCGAGTGAGTGGCCGATAGTTGGGAGGTCAATGATTCGGAAGACCCGCTCCGCCGCCGGGCCCGACTGCTTCTACTTGAGATTCGCTCTTCCCAGGGAATGCGAGGCAAGTCGGCGGGGAAATCAATCAAACGGGCTGCTTGCTGAGAACCCCAACTGACCTGCATCGGCAGAAAGCAGATAACCACAGGGGAAGCCTTGAAAAATGGAGAATGGAGATTTTAGATTCCGGAGGAGCCCCAAGACATAAATGCTATGGGAACCTGGAAACGCCTTTGATTGGGATCGATTTCTAAGCAGTTTGGATTCTTGAAATCTACACGCTGCTTTAGTCTCAACTTCATGATCTTCTTCACTTCATTATCAAGATCTATGTATATATAATGGGAACCCAAACCCAGAACCCTCGGAATTAAGAACAAAAGCGACGCAAGCCTTGTAATCGAAATGATACCAAATCTTCATCGGTAGAAAGCAGAGGGGAAGCTTCGGGAAATTAAAAAGAAACAGAAAATCTGGATTCCTGAGGAACCGCAAGGCATAAATGGTAAGGAAACATGGGAAAGTCATAAATTGAAATCTATTTTCAAGGAGGAGCTTAGATTCTTTAAATACTCGCTGCCTTAGTCTCAACTGCAGGGAACCCTAAAATCGAGAGCAACCTGCAATTTTACAAAACCGAATGAAGTCTTCTATGTATTAAAATTAAAAGTCAAACAAAACTTTCATCGGTAGAGTGCAAAGTTGAGGAATTCAAAGAGTAACCATAAATCCGGAACAACCCAAGAAATAAATCGGTTAAGGAATTTAGAAATGTCGTTTGCTAACTTCGAGAGTTGATTCTTCTTGCCTTCATCGCCGAGACCTATTTATAGGGCTCTCAAAAAAAACCTCAACTCAACCAAGAAAGGAGGGTGAAGAGAAAAAAAACAGTGAGAGAGAGAGGAAGAGCGGAAAATGAGCGGAAAACCGCCAACCAAGAAGTGGCCGAGTCGCCGGCAGTGCGAAGCGTGAGATTCCCATGAGATTCGCTTTTCCCAGGGCCCCTGAATCGGGCCTACCGAACGACTAACCGACTAACCGACCGCCTCAACTTTGGTATCAATCACTTGGCTGAGCCAACCCAGCGCTCCAATCGGAAACAATTAGCAGACCAGGCCAAGCCACGGCCTGGGGACCGGGCCGAGCCACAGGCCAGCCAGCAATGGCGGCGCCAGCGGCCGTTGCGCTTGCGCGTTGGAATGCAGGCCGGTCGAGCGCTCAGTTCCAGCGAAATTGTAAGGGCAGACGCAGAGAAACGAAATCCGAAAGGTTGGAAAACAATCAATGAAAAGGTTGACTGACCGGCCTAACTCCCGGGGGGCTGGGGGGTTTGGTATGTGCGCCAAGGTGAACCCACCGAAAAAATGCGGCAGCAGCAAACGTGACCGAGCGACCGGCCGGCTGCCTGGGTCCGACCCCATGTAAATGCGGATGCGGATGCAGCGGTCCATTCAGGTAGCTGCCGCGCTGCTTTGGCTTTTAATAAAGCGGTTAAAATGTTGCAATGTCGTCGGCCCTTCCCCTCCCCTCCCCTCCACGGAGAAGCGTTTGTCACCAGGTAGCTGGAGCGTCGCGTCGCGTCGCGTCGGTCCGTCTGAGTGCATCGCCGTCGGCGATCTTTTTAGGCTCGGCCGGTTTATCGGCTTTGTTGGCTTGTCTAATCGTCTGACTGCCCGTCCGTCCCGTCCCGACGGTGTGGGCGTAAGTGATCAACACACCGTCGCCGTCGCCGTCGTCGTCTCTGCCGGCGCATCAGCGTCTGCTGAACTTTATGAACGGCGGCAGCGGCGGCGGCGATTTATGAATGAAATTTGTTTGTGTGCGTCGGTCGGTCGGGCGGGCCATGAATGAAACTTGCTGTGACCGAGGGACCAAAGAAAACAAACCAACCGAGCGGTCTGGCCGACCCACCGACCGCCCCGCCTTCGGATCACGTGGGGTTCCAGCTGAACGCCGTTTTGCGTTTTATGTGGCAAGAAATTTCAAAGGTATTCCTCTGGGAAGGGGCAAACTGCGGTTCATTGCTTTCGGCATGGAAAACTTTGTCGTTGCCTTAAAGAGTCAACCAAATTACCAGGGGCACAAAATTGCCGTCGACTGGCAAATTGGTAGCAAATTTGCTAAGCCGCTTCGGTTCGACTTCACTGCCCCCCGAAGATCCTAACGGCGGAGGCTTATCTTGGCCATGGGCCAGTCGATCGCCCGATCGATCTATCAGCCGGCAGTTCAGTCAGTCGCCTCGTTGCTTGAACTCATTTTTCTAATTGCCCACGGAGAAGAATGTCGATTCATTTGGCGATGTTGTTGCTGCCGCTGCGAGTCTATTAGACGATGCCCAAGTAAACAGTTTTAATTGGTTGGCAAAGTTCGCGCTTCGGTCGCAGCTCATTTTTCATTTTCCATATGCGATCTCTGATTTGAGACGGGAACAGGGCGTCTGGGTCAGATCGCTCTTCATTTTTTAATTGAGTTCACAAATGTGAACGGCGACCCCCTCGGGGAGTTGGGCTGCCGCAGCTTGCGACTTTGTGCCCGCTGACAGGCGCTCGATGGGCGGTCCGGTTTGGTCCCGTCAAGTGGCCAAGAACCGCTGGCGGGATTCCCGAGACGATCACCCGCGGCTGGCCAAGAGGGCAGACTAATTAAAAACACCGACTGGACAGCCGACAGCGTCACTTTTGGGTCGAGCGAAAGATTGAAATCTGCGACGGCTTTGTCACGTCACAGACGGCTGGACGGGACGGGCTACCTATGAGTCCGTCTGTCCATCAGTCGTCTGGCCAAATTGTCGCTTATTAAGTGCCCGACCGCGGGATTCCAAGTAACCAGCGGGACGGACAAACGGACACCTGCACCAAATCTGCCCCGACGCCGTCGCTTTGTCAATAGAAATTATGTCATTTCGGCTTAATTTCGTTTTTTGGCCAAAGTGCAAATGGCTCACTTCCTGTGCCTTCATCCCCATTTTAATCTCGGTCTTGTGATCTCGGCTCCGCCGCCGTTGGCATTTCTCACTGTCACCGTCGTTGTCGCTGTCACGGTGACTGGGACGGCCGATAAAACTGCGTGCTCTTGATATCCTCGCTTCGATAAGAGCCCGAGATATCAACGAACCAGAGACGGGCATATGGGCGGGGGGCGTGGTGGCTTACGTGCTACCGAGAACCCCACAATCGGCCGGCTTTGTTCAGAGGAACAGGCGGGGATTTGGCCACGCCTCCGCAATCTCGGCTATCGGATTACAAAGACAAAGCCAACGGCCACGCAGACGCTTCCGTTTTGTAATTTCTCATGTAATTGCCACCGTCTAAGCCGCCGGCAGCCGTCCGCCGTCCCCTGATCCGTCTAAGGGCGAGCGTTTTTTGTGGACGGGGTCAGGTCGCTGGGTCGGTGGATCGTAGTCTGCAATTAGACTTCCGTCAGGCGGCGAGAGCAAAGGCAACTCGGCAGCAGCCCGGCAACAATGCCGGCTACCAGCAGCAACAATGAGCAAATCGACAGCGACCAGCAACAAAGCAGACTTGCTGCTCCTCTCTGAGCAACAATGGCTGAGGAAGCCCCAAGAAATTGGCAAGCTGGCCAGAGCGGCGTGGAGATTATCACCAAGGCCAACAGCAG
The DNA here is from genome assembly GCA_037075105.1 of Lissocephala sabroskyi. Classification (NCBI taxonomy): domain Eukaryota; kingdom Metazoa; phylum Arthropoda; class Insecta; order Diptera; family Drosophilidae; genus Lissocephala; species Lissocephala sabroskyi. The sequence goes on along the minus strand of JBAMCP010002698.1, from coordinate 6,810 downwards.
CAGCAACAGCGACAAAGAGAGACAACTAACCGAAGCTGCAGCAATGGCGACAGCAACAGCAACAAAACGAACAATGCTTGAACGAAAGCAGCAACAGCAGAAATCGATTCATCTAGAGAGCAACCGAGCTGGCAGCAACAAAACAGAGCAGAGCAACAGCAGCAACAATTTGGCTTAGATAATCGCAGGGAAGCAGTTGGAGGAGGCGAAGCAACAACAGCAATAACAAAACAGAGAAGAGATGCAGCGGCAACATTGCTGGGAGGCAGTAGCAACAATTAGGCTACGAACATTGCAAGAAAGCAGCAAAAGGTCGAGGAAATAATCGAAGTCAGCAATAACAATGGCAACGACAACACCAACAACAATTGCTTTCGACGTAACGCCAACAATTCTAGAAGTAGAAGAACAGCAAAGCAAGTTCGAGAATCAGCAATAGCAATGTGACAGCAACAATGCTTAGAGCAACAGCAACAATAATTGGCAGAGCAGCAACATTGCTGGGAAGCAGCAGCAGCAAAAGAGTACGAAGAGAGAGAGAAGAGAGCAACAGCAGCAACAATTAGACTTAGATAATACGAAGGAAGCAGCAAAAGGACGAATGAAGCAACAATTGAGATTAGAAATAAGAACGCCAACAAGCAACACATCGTCAGCAACAATGCTCAGAGCAACAGCAAGCGCAAAACTACAACCAGCAACAATTCGATAGCAGTAACAACAATTAGAATCACCTTATGGCACGGAAGCACCAAAAGGACGAACGAAGCGCCAAATGCAAGTAGAAGCAACAGCGGCATCAACAACACCAACAACAACGCCGTCCAACAAAACGCCAACGAGCAACATAGCGACAGCAGCAATTCCCAGAGCAACAGCAGGCGCAAAACTACAACCAGCAACACTTTGATAGCAGCAGCAACAATTAGACTGAGCTAAAGGCAATAAAGTAGCACCAGGACGAAAGAAGCAACAATTGAATTTATAAATAAGAACGGCATCAACAGCACCAGCAAACGCCAACGAGCAGCACATCGTCAGCAACAATGCCCAGAGCAACAGCAAGCGCAAAACTACAAGCAGCAACAATTCGATGGGAGCAACAACATTAGCTGGGCCTTGGGAACAACACGTTGGCTGGCCGAACCTCTCACCGCTCCCCCAACCTTGTCGTCTTGTTGGCCAAGTTAATCATTCGTTTCATTGCGTTTCATTCACTTTGAGGCACAAAAACGAAAGCCGAAAAAAATTTCATTCATTCATTCGCATTGATTGCCGCATTTGGGCCGCGTTTCGGGGGCTTTTGTCTTCCAACGCGCGCTTTCATTCACCAACAGCAACACCAACAGCACCAACAACAACATCTGCGCGCCTCAGAGCAGCCAAGCGAGCGATCGCAGCTTCCCCCCCTCCTCCTCGGCGGGCCAACCTGTGATTAGTTTGCGTTAATGAACAGCCCAAAGATCCGACTTCCCTTGAACGCCGTCGCCCGCCCGAGGGGGGAGAGTCGGCCAGCCAGCCAGCCAGCCGTCTTCCGTGGATGGCGAAAAAAAAGAATCGACCGAAAACCAAACAAAAATCAAATCCAATTTATGTCCCCTCTCCGCCCGCCGCGCGGCCCTCGCTTGCTTCCCTTCTAGCGGGACGCGGGGCGGGCAAGACAACATTAATCATAATTTTCTGTGCTTTTTTATGCTCAGCTCATTCAGTCGGCCCTCCTCGGTGGGTCGGGGACGAGGGGCTGGCAATCGGTTAGTCGGCATTTCCGAAGAAGCACCGGCCAAGGGGAGGGGGGGGGGGGGAGGGCCAAAAGCGTGAAATGTTTTTTTTATGCGCCTTTTTCCGGCAGTCGCGCCTGCCCAACTGACCCCAAACGATGGCAGCGGGGGGACCCAGAAAAAAGAAAAAAACCAAAGACCAAAGCGGAAGCGGTGCCGGGGAGAGGCCAACAAAGCCAAATGGGGGCGATCTATCCAAGGTGTCAATGGCTAATTTGACGCCCCCTCCCCAGCCCGCCCCCGACGGCCGGCGCGACCAGCGTCCATCGATCGCCATTGCAGTTCCCTCATGGGCATTTCTGTGTTTGCAATTTAGTCCACCGAAGGGAGCAGAGAGGGGGAGGGGGAGCCGATTGCTTGACTGAGTCGCGTGTGAAGCAGCAATCGCTTTCCAGAAAGGGCAAGGGGCATGCGGAAGGGGCGGGCTAGTTGGCCTACAAAAATCTCGGCCGTTTGCATTCCTCCCAACGATCTCATTCCCAGCAGCGGAAGGGGGCTGAAGATAGAGAGAGAGAGAGAGAGAGAGAGGAAGAAAGAGGGAGAGGGAAGTGGAATTGCATATTTCTGAATCTAATTTTGGTTCTTGACTCTCCAGCGCATTATGATTTGTCCTTGGCAGAAGTCTTTTTGCATCCTTCCAACGATCTCATTCCCTCGTTCTCAGCATGGAGAGGGGAGAGAAAGAGGGAGAGTTAGAGAGAGTGCAATTGTATATTTCTGAATCTAATTTTGGTTCTTCACTCTCCATTATGAATTATCCTTGGAAGAAGTTTTTTGCATTCTCTCACTTATCAGGCTTCTCTTCAGATTCTCCTATGGTTCGAAGACTTTCTTCAAGAAACTTGACAGTGTGTGCTTAGGCTTTTCTCCATATTCTAGATCAATTCTAATATAAGCTTTCGGGTTTCAAAAGGAAGCAGGTTGAAGAGAGCCTCTCTCTCTCTCTCTCGGGAGGCACTTCAAGGTCAAGCAGCTGATATTCAAGGCCATTATTAAGCCCAACTGCAGAACTGTGAGTAGTGGCAACCGCCGAACTATCCAACGGTTTCAAAACAAGTCCCTGAGTTCCTGAATCCCAACGTTAGAGAAGGAATCTGTAGACTCAGTGCGAGTTACTTAAGTTACTTGATCGCTAGCGGGATTAACCTCTTGAAGAATATAGTCTAACCCAGAGTAGGCTCCCATGACAATGCCCACTGGATTTCCCTACTCCAGCAAATCCTCTCTAGATTGGCCTAGCTACTGATATACAAGATCATGTAGCCCCACGGCATCCTGCCGGGGGTAGTTCGAGAAGTATCAATCGTAGAATGATCCAATGGATCCAGAATAAGACCCCGAGGTTGTCACAATCCACAGCCAACTCGGCATAGGTAAGCGAAGAAATTAGAAGCCTCATTGCTAGGTTCCTTAACAGAGATCCCCCGACCCTTAGCGATCAACCTTCTGGAAATTAGTCTAGCCAGGAGAAGGCTCCAAGGCAGACACCCACCAGATCTCCCTTCTCTGGATTAGTCTAGTTAACTAGCAATAATCAGAGGCTAAGTAACCCTAGCCAGAATTTAATTCTTCTCCACAAATCTATCACAATTACCGTATTTTAATATAAGAGAAAAGAAATGTAAAGACCGCAGATGTGAGTTGATTCCTTAAATAAACAAATAGAGAAAAACAAAATCTATCTCAGATTTTAAATCATAGTCAGCAAATTCTGATTATCTGACTGAAGTCTTGGCATTTTTGCCTATCTTCTCTTGAATGTCCCAGCTTAGAACAAATTAAGATACCGTTATTTGAGATATTTTGTTCGTCTTTTCTTTTCGATTGCTTGCTCTTTAATCCCTTGTATTCCTTATTTGATCTTTGCTACTTTGATTTGTTGGGTTGGTGACTCAATCATTAAATTTCAATGCGAATTCTTTTTGTTTCTTGGCTTTTCCAGTATCTTTCTTTCTCTATCTCTCTTTATATTCTGCATTTTATCAGCTTCCTCTTCTTGTTGGTCTTGCTGATGATGATCTGATCTTGGGCCACTTGAAGAGCAATTTGAAAATTTATTCTCCATTTATCGCTTTATTTATGTTGACCTTTTCCTCTTCTTGCGTTTCGTAGGCTTCTTTCTAATTTTTTCCTCAATGGACCGTCAAAGGAAACTGGAGGATAACTCCAACCAAACGAGGAAGAGGGCGGGGGCAGAAAGGAATTTCAGTTCGGTAGGCTGCTTCTGTGATTAGTGTCCCTTTGTCTGTGTGTGTGTGTGTGTGTGTGTGTCCGAGCCGAGAAGAGCGGTTCATCCGTTCGTCCGTCTGTGTGTTTATTTGTTTGGATTTCGTTCTTTTTCTCCATCATCATCCTTAAAAGAGAATTCTTTTTATCGGAACCAAATCAATGGGATAAAGAGACGGCCCAGGGGTCGGGGTAGGGCCAACCAAGCGACAGGCCACCGACGACCGACAACGTCATCTTCATTGCCGATCGCCTTCGTCATTCTTGGTCTTCTTTGGACCGGACCAACAATCGAAAGTAATAATGAAATCCCATAAACAACAACAACAACAGCGGGAATAAGAAGAAGAACACACCAAGTGCCCTTCGCCTGGCCGGCAACTCTGAATGAATTCCGAACGTGAGAGCAACAAAGGCAGCGCTGCCTGCAGCGACGCGTCGACGACACTTGCCTAGATTTTTATTGTCTGTCTCTCTCCGTCTGTCTGACTGTCTGTCTGTTGGGTTTTTCCTCGCTCTTCCTGCTGCGGCGACTACCTTGCTTCTTTCCCTTTTTGATTTATTGCTTCCAAGGAAAATGCAACAGGCTGAGCAGCAGCAACAACAGCAACATTGCCATCTCTTTCCCACACAGCGACCCACCTGGGCTCCCTCTCTCGGCGTCTTTTGTGTGCGTGTTTCGTCCCTCCCCCCCCTTGGGCGACCTTTGGCAGCCTGTTTCTATTCTCGGGCCGCGTCTTCTGCTCATTAACGTTATCAACACAGCGCCCACATGACTGCGAGTAGAGAGGCCCGAAGAACAAGAACAAGAAGAAGAAGAAGATGGATAACCCAGAGGAGAGATACCTGTCGCCAGAGTCATTGCCGCCGCCTGCCCACCCGTGTGCTGGGGATGCTGCTTCGTTGTAGGTAACAACAACAACAACAACAACAACGATGCAACGTCATGGGGGCCCTTCCCAGGGCGGGGCCAGCAGGGGAGCCGATTTGATTGAGTCGACAAGCCGTTGATGACGTCTCGTCTGACAGGGGGCGGGGGAGGCATTAACCAGACCCGCTGACAAGTCCAATGATAGGAGGCTTCACGCCCAAAAAAGGACACGACCACAACAACAGGTGACCCCCCACCCACCGCCCGCCCGCCCCCTTCCCAAAGCGGATTTACCGCCGTACAAATTGTCCGCCAGGTGGCGGGTCAGCGGGTGGGGGGGGGGGGGCAGTTGTCATGGCAAATTTGGCCATGCACCGCCGCGCCGACCGACCAGCTGAACTACTTTCAAGTCACTCGACAGCAAGTCAAGGGGGTGGGGGGAGGAAAAAAGTGCGTATGGCAAACTCACCTGTTCTTGGTGGCGGCGGCTGCTGCAGCGCCGGCAGCGACGCTTTGGCCTCCTTTGCTTTGGGCTGCTCCGGTCCGCGGGGTTTGCACTTTTGGGATTTATTGGTATTGAATGTTTAAATATTTTTGTTTTTATTGTTTTGCACCGAAAATTCCACTGGCAAAAAAAGCGAAAAAAATCAAATCTAATAAAATTTTAATGACACTTTTTTTAAAGGCTTTTTAAACACACACACATGGACAGCGGGCTAAGGCGGCACGCACACGACCCGAGTTTGTTAGTCGCCGCACATCCGCTCTGCTTTGCCGCTGCCTCTGCCGCTGCCCACTCCCCCCGGCAGACACGCACACATTTCCGAAATAATTTCGTCCCCAAAGACAAAACAAAAGCAACAACAAAAAACAGCAAGGGGCCGGCGATGGCGATGGCGACGGCAACGGCAACGGCAACGGCAAAGACGAAAATTCATTTTTCGCCTTTCGACGGCAGCGCGACGGCAGAGGTGGGGCGAATTCTGCAATCGGGCGAATTGATGGATGATGAAGACACTGGGCGGCGGCGAGCGTGCCAGGCACGAGAGTGACAAAAAGGAAGACCATGTGACGGGGGGGAGGGGGATTAGGCAAGATCTGTTGTCCCCCCGCCCCCCTCCCAACACACACATAATTCATTTTCTTTGATGCTTTTGGCTGCTGTCGCCGCTGCTGCTCTTAAAATAAAAGCATCGCCGTGCCGGCAGGGCTGCCGCTGCCACCGTCGACACCGCTGGGGGAGGGGATCATGGTGACATGTAACAGGTAGCCGCCCGCCCTACAAGAAGTTAACACTTACACACAAAAAAAATGCACAGTTATAATCTCGAGATGACGCCGCGAAATGGGAAGAGAAAGAGCAAAAACAAACGGAACTTTTTCGCCGCGCTAACCATGCGCGCCGACAACCTGCCGAGTTCGCGTAACGTAAGAGACTGACGACGGCGACAGCGTCGGGCTAACCGATCGCCGGCAAGGTGAGCCGAACGGGCCGAACGAAGCGAGCCGAACGCAGCGCAAGCGCAGCGCACCAAAGAAGAACACGAAAGCGTCGTCGCTGGCGTCGTCGGCCGACGTCCGTTGGCTGCAACCACCGAAAGTTTGCACGCCTCCCGCCCCCCTCCTTGTCTATCGTTTAATCGAATAGCTGAAAATAAAAAGAAACCACGTGCCAAATTGTAGAGTTTTATTTGATTTTCATCGTTTTTTTATTATCCACTTAACAATTCTTAGTTTTATACACATATTGTTGTTGCTGTTGCTGTTGCTTTGATTTATATTAATTACAAAGAGAAAAAAAAAATAAACGGAAATTGCGATATTGAAAACCAATTAACGGTTATTTCTGAAGTTTGACTTTGTCACAAGCAGAGTTGCCACCCAACAAATACAATAATATAAAGAAATTTAAAATTTACACGTCCAACTTTACAC
>JBAMCP010002697.1:0-10833 GCA_037075105.1 Lissocephala sabroskyi | reverse complement strand
CAAGAGCTACACCGGCTATGGACATTTCGACTACACCTTCTTCCACGACTATTACACCAAGTACTTCAAGTTCTAAGTGACTAACGAGGAGTTTGGTAAACTTGAGTATGGCCCGATTTTAAATAAATGAATATTTTAAGAGCGTATTTAGTGTTTTTAATTGAGAAAGCTGTCGATTGTGATTGGGTGAAGATTTAAATGAGGAATCGAGAAAATAGAGGGACAAAATGAATCGAATTTCGGTCGAACGCCGGTTAAACTTATCTAGATGAATGAAATACTCACAAGGCTTAAACACACTTGAGGACTTTCAAAAAGGGCCGATTGCAGTTATCGAAAAATCTGCATACTTGGCGGCAAAGATGCGGAGAATCGTTTTGGGTATTTGATTTATTTTTTTCCTCCGTTTGACAGCCACTGAGCTATGCTTCGGTTGTGGCCCTCAAGGGATTTGCTTTTAATTGGCGGTTTGCCAGTGGGCGAGTTTTTTTTGCCGGCTACGTTCACTGTGCGCACCTCGAGTTGATTAAGTTGACGCTGCAACTGCTTAGCCACATGGAAGTCCTTGTGCTCCGGCATGTCTACTGACTTTATAAGCGCGTGGCATTCCGGGCAGCGATCCACGAGCTCGTCTGCTTTGCCCGGCGACTGTGTCGCCTTGGCGGCCAAGAACTTTGTAATACTGTTGGCGGGCCTCGAATCGGCAGAGTTGCTGGACGTTTTCTTTTGCTTTTTGAGAGGTGGCGAGGTTTTGGAAACAGTGGCATTAAGTCTGCTGCGGTTCATTTCATCCTTCTGCTCGATGCGCTGCTGGCGGCTCAGCTCCTGGGCGAAATGGTGGTCCTTATGGGTTTGGATGGCGTTAGGATCATTGGCTACTTCAGCACCGCAATCCTCGCACTTTACCATCTCTATTAAATTCTTAGCAAACTCTGGGATGGCATACTCTGCATAAGTGCTTCTATAATCGGTGGGCTTGGCTGGCTGGTTAGAAGTCGAGGGCGAAGAGCTCTCCAGCTTTCGCTTTGATGTGGTGGCTTCTTCCTCGTGACTCTGTTCGATCTTATCCAAATCGTCGGCCAGGGCTTGAACGTCCGAATGCATCGAGTCCTCGTCTGCTTCCTGTATGGTGCCATTGACCCGCTGTTGCTGCAGGTATTGGGCGAAAAAGCTTCCTGAAGTGCTCGAAGGCATCGTCGAACCGCCTTTGGTGACCTCTTTTAGCTTGTTGTATGCTGAGAAAAGGTTGTCCTTGACCGGCTCATCCCCGGAGCCTTTTACATTTTCTTTTTCTACTTTGCCATCAGCATTGGCTCGCTCCGATTTAGAGTCCCTGGGGCTGCCTTGAAAGTAATTGGCGAAAAAACTTTTCATTTTAGTTTCCTGCGACTCTTTGGGTTTGCGTTCCCCGGGTTCTTTTTGCTCTGTTGCCGTGCCTTCTTCAACGCTGGCCCTTCTCTTCTTGGCAGCCTGGTTGGCGAACATTTCCTGCAGCTTCGACTGTGCATTGGAGATGGTTTCAAATTTGCCAGCACTTAGGCCCAAAAACTTTATAGCGTTGTTGAGAACACTTTCGCTCCCTGCCCGTAAAAAGACCTTCGTGTTCGCTTTTATAAGTTCCAAGGCATTTTTGGCTAGGGTTTCCTGGTCGTAGCTTACGAGCGGCCCGGAGCGAGAGCTGGCTATCTCTTCGCGCTCAAACTCCTGGACAAACTGGACAACCATCTGTTTCGCTTTTCTGTTGTTCTCCATAAGATCCTTTTCCAGCCGGTCATGCATCTCGCTAGCGAGCTCGCTCAGCCAATGCTCGAGGGTCTTTAGGCCGGTGATGTTGTTCCGGCCGGGAAACTTTTTGCAACAGCCAATGCTTTTGGTGTAAAAACGCGGCGTAACCACCTCCAGATCTATGCCCCGGGCAATGTTATATAACCAAGAGCTATAGGAAAATAAAGGTAAGTTTCGAATTTGCTAGGAAATTTTCTTTTCTCACCCATTCTTCTCGTCGAGCTTGCGCTGCAGCTCGGCCTCGGTGAATTTAAGGACTTGTCCCAAGTATTTGATGCCGAGGCGTTCGCAGACCTCCTCGCCCAACTTTCCGCCCAGGCCCTTGATCTTGCCCACCGGCAAGGTTTCAAACAACTTTGGAATCTCAGTCAGAGGTAGGACGGTTTGTTTGTTGGGCTTGTTCATGCCAGCAGCTAGCTTGGCCAGGATCTTGTTGTGTGCTATGCCTGCAGAGCACTCGTAGCTCGTTTCCGCCTTAACGGCGGCCCGAACTTCCCCAGCTACTCCCGCGCCGATTAGAAGACGAATGTCGCTCTGACGCACAGCAGGAATGTCGTCGTGATTAAAGGCCAGTTTAAAGCGCTCATCGTCTGCATAAGGGTTCATAAAGTGGGCGGTCACCTTGTTGACATATTCGCCTATATTGCTGTAGCCGGCAACGCAGGTGCCCACCAGCTCTTCGGGCTTCAAGGTAAACGTTCCCTGAGCGTAAGGAGTCAATAAAAAGTACTAAGCTGTGCGTAGAATGGCAAACCTTTTGTAGTTCCTCTAAGCGCTTGTTGACTGTCTCGGTTATGTCGAGGTAGGCCTCATCCACGGATGCCCGTTCCAATTGCTGGGTGAAGCGCTGGAGGACTTTAGCCACATCTAAGCCGGCGTCCCTATACTTGCTGGTGTCGGCCTTCTCTCGTAGATTAGGAACTTTGCAGAGCACAATGTCGTGGCAGAGTTCGGTGGCCTCATCGCCACGCATATGACGGGTAACTCCTTTGGCCCGGGCTGCATAATTCACGGCTATGATGCCGCCGCCTCGCCAGGGATTGTATTGGACAACGGCCAGCGGGCGTCCCTTGTATTCCGGGTTGAGTTTTTCTTCGACTTGGCAGAAGAAGCAATCCATATCGACTAGGAGGATGACTCGCTCATATTTGTTTTGCATGCCAATAAAAGCACGCGTTGAGCTTGAAGAACTAGACATTTTTTTATAGGAATTACACAAACCGGCGACATTCCAATATTGCGCACTATAAACGCGCGCAAATCAATCAGCTGATCTAACCAATGTGACCAGACTCACGAAATACTGGTTATCAATTCAACTTTACTTATGAAATTACTTAACCTTATCTATTTTTATGAGGAAACACTATCCCATTATTCGTGTTAGACCTTTTATGGTTATTTCTTAGACTTTCATTTTGTTCGATGTCCTAATGTAGCAAGATTAATTTCCCTCTATGGAAGGATTTGAAAGTAACCCTGTTAAATCGTGAGGAAAATGCTCAATAGAATGACTACAACAGAATTAAATAATTTAAAATATACTCTTCCATACGTTTAAGCCGCGTGTTTGAATCGAAGACCAGGGCTGGAAAGCACTAGCATTTGGGCTGTCGCTTGCGGCAATGTGACTGCGACAACTCTGGTTCCAAGCAGCTCAGAAGAAGAAGCAGAACTCTCTCAGTTCTTCTCGCTCTTGCCTTTTGTTTTGCTCTTCAGTTTAAGGGAAGAACTTAAAATGTAAACACAAGCGGAAGTTCTGCGATGTGATTGAAAGAATAATAAATAATTAGCAATTAAATGCCAGCAGTGGCACAAAATTAAAACTGATTATTTATAGAAAATGCGGCTAGAAAAGACAATCAAGCGATTCTAGCGGCCGCGGAAAACCAAAATCACCAAAGTTGTCGGCACTTTTTGTTTTCTGCTTATGAAAGCAAACAAACGCAATTTTCAACACCTTCAATGGTGCAAAAAGCACCTGAATTTGAGGTAAGCACCCCTATAACCTTGATTCCATTTCCCTTGGTCATAATAAGAAAGAAACAAGCCTACGCTCCCCGGTCAATAGCAGGCGTATCGATTTTCAGCCCCCACCTCACCGCCCTGCAATACGCATAAAGAGCCGCTGATTTTGTCTCAGGTGAATGCACGCAGGATTGCCCGGTTATTGATTGGGGGGTCCTTGCTTAGCCAAAAATAGATACCCTCCATTCCGATTACGTTGCGCTGCGTGCCGCCATTTCCGGCCTAGGACACTCCTCTCGCGGCCACCGCGGGGGCATGCGTCATAATTCCTTAGTAGCTTTGTGATTTATGTCGATGGGTGAGGAGGCGGCCGGTTCGGTTGGCTTTAATTTCTTAATTGAGCGTGAGCCCAGCCCACACGTCCAACGAAAGCAAATTCGGTGTGACCTACTTAAGTATGGCAAGCAGGAAATTCTAACCTGTCCAATCGGATCTGCATTACCCAGTTGAGCTTCGACTTTCGTCTACCTGCCTCAATTATGCTAATGGCTCGACGGGTCTCCGGCGATTTGCCCCCTCAATTCAGCGTCCATTACTGACACTGACCAGTTGACTGACAACGCCAGTCGCGATGAAGTCACTTGGGCGTTGTACAGCGAGGCGGGCAATTCAACCAAGAGGCAAAATTAAAGACCGTTTCGTTTTGATTGCTTGCAGTGACCACTGGAGCAGCAAACAGCACATTCGCGGTCATGGTGAAGATACTGCAGGCCTACAACTTCTCCAAGCAGCAGACGTATGCGCTGAGCGGCGAGATTCTCTCAGCCACGCTGATTGGCGGCAACCGCATTGCCATCAGCAGTGCCGAGCAGTTCATCGAGATCTACGACATTGCAGGCAAGCCACCTGAGCATCCGTCCGACCAGAATGACGGAGCCTCGGGAGATGCTCCCGAGGAACGCTCCCCGCCCCGGCACACCCTAGCCACTGTCGGCGAGGTAGTCCAAATGATGTACTGCGAGGCGGGAAAGTATTTGCTGACTCTAGAAAAGGAACAGGCCGGCAGCCCGGTCCACTCGAACAGCACCAGCATCAGCTGCACCTCGAGCAGCAACAGCAACACCGTTTGCTCCGACGAGGACACGAAGATGTTCGTCCGCATCTACGCCAACTTCTGGAAGTTCCCCGATGCCCGGCTCAACGAACTGCCCATCACCATACGGATCGCCTCTATGACCACGCCCAAAGCCCCCTTGGTTGAGAGCATCGACGTCATCGAACTGCCCCTGCGCAGCGCCCCGGAGCTAATCCAGTGCTGCCAGACCTCCGGCAACGTGATTGTGTCCAGCCGGGACCGCATCTACCTGTACGAGTACACGCAGTGCGTGCACGAGAACACCCAGCCGCGCTTTTCGTTTATTGACTTCCTGCCGTTCAAGTTCTTTGTGCAGCTGAACTTCGTGCCGCTGCGGCTGTGCCTGGCGGAAAACGTGATTGCCTGTCTGAGCCATCGCTACTGCGTGGCCTTCAAGGTGGTGGATGCGCTGGCCAAGCCGACGGCGGAGGTGAGCTGCCTGGACAATGACTACGGCGGCGGGGAGGAGCCACTCTCCGAGTCCGTGAGCCTGGGCAGCAAGGCCAGTGTGTCGGCGGGGGATCCAGGACCTGTTTCTACCCACAGTCAGCCCAGCTGCGAGAGCTATTCACTCCAGTCATCCAGCAGCGCCCGGCCAGCAGCGCCCATGGCCACCGGGTCCCTAGCCGGCCGCACACCCGTGGATTATAACGTGGCCCGTCTGGTCAACACGGCCTATGGCCGGGAGTTTGAGTCGGACCTGCGGTCGCAGTGGGACCAGAGTGACAGCTCGCAGTGGCGCGGCAACGAAGACAACCAGGAAATCGTCATCGTGCCCACCCGCGCCACTGATATCAAAATCAAGCTGGTCAACGAGGCCAAGGCCATGAATGTGCGCGGCGTGGCTGGCGCGCCCCTGGAGGACACCTCCGTGCAGTATGACGTGCGCAAGCTGCTGCAGATCAGCATGAAGACTACGGAGCCCCAGTCACGGGTGCTGGACATACTGCGCTGCATGGACCTGAAGGCCATCTACCAGCGCAGCGACGAGGCTCCTTCGGCGGACGAGGACGACGAATACGACATGGGCAACCAGCAAGTGCCCAGCGCCGTGACCACTTTCAAGCATGCCAATCGGCGCACCCTTAAATCGTCCATGCACCAGCGCTGCGTGGGCTACGCCCTGCTGGTGGCCAGCAGCGTGGACGGCTATCTCTACCAGTTCTGCGCGCAGGGCAAGTGGTATAGCGAGAACGAGAAGCCCGTGGCCAGCTACTCGTTCACGGCCCCCGTTCTGCAGGTCCACATCAACGACTATGTGATCTTCGCTGTCACCTCGGAGTCCGTGGAAACGCACACCTCCCGCATTGGCCACAAGCTGTTCCACAACCGCTTCGAGTACCCCAGTATTGGGCCCTTGTTTCCCGAGGAGTCCAGCCCGGACGTCAATGCCCCCATAGCCGTGGTCGGTCTGGCGGCCTTCATGCACGTCCAGTACGTCTGCGTCAACCGCTCGCAGTTGGTGTTGATCACCAACGGGGCTCTCGAGCAGGCCAAGCGGCGCAGCACCGGCGAGGCACAGCCTCCTACGGTGGCTGTCAAAAGAAACATCGCTGCCCGGCTGCTGGCCGAGGCGAAGGCCAAGCACAGCAGCCTGATGCGCAGCGGCAGCAATGCGGCCACCCAGAGCTGCGTGGCGAATGAGTGGACCCTCTACAACCTGGAGGTTCCGCAGGTGGAGAGCATCATCGAAGATCTCGAGGCCATTGCGGAGTCGTACCGCAGCGCCAGCAGCTCCAACTTCTACGACCTCATGGAGGAGGCCCATGTGATGCTCCGACTCAGCCTGACCCTGCACGGCGAGCGTCTGAGCGGCAGCGACCGCGAGCAGCAGCTGCGGGCCCGCTTCGTGGCCAACTGCCGCAAGCTGGCCGACTTCTCCATTCGTTCGGCCAAGCAGGAGGTTTACCTGCAGGCCACCGGCTTCTACAAAATGTGCCAGCTGCAGCTGGTGGACATCTTCACCAACTACATCGAGGAGCTTGTGGAGGCCGAGCCAAGTGTGGAGACTGAACAGCTTGTCGGCCTCATCCATGCAGTGAAGCTGTTCCTGCTGGGCTTGGGCACAGACCGCCTGCGCTCGTCGTTCCTCCATCAGACTGTGAAGCCTTGCTTCAGCCCGGCTCGGGTGCTGCAGCAGGGCTTCACGATGGTCCCGCTTTCGCTGGAGTTCCTTAACATGTTCATTAAGCATGCCCCGGCGGATATTCCAAGCATCCTGCTCGTCTCGCCTGTAGTGGCGGACGCCATGGGCGCCGAGCTAATCAACTACCTGAAGTTCTTGAACACCTTGTGAGTAAAAGAAACTTATTAAAGCAGTTTTATGTTATGTTTCCCGTGTTCGAAGGTCGCCTGATGAAAATCTGCTGCTGGCCGTGACCGCCTGCCGTATGTCGAACTATCTGCTGGCCCAGGAGGTGATTGCCAAGTCGTCGCGGCGTAGCTTGGCCCTGGCCCTCATTAAGCACAAGAATGTGCTGTTCGACGACAGCACGTTGCTTTACCAGCGCTCGCGAACCGACCAGTCGGGCCAGCGAAAGCCTGAACGACGCCCTCACCATAGGCCCGCGAGTAAGCAGAACGCCAAGGGGAAGCGTGCAGCGCCGAGCCCGAATCCTGATGTGATCTCTTTCTCGGACTTTTGCGAGACCATTCTGATGGCCAACGAGCAGCCAGCTCTCATCGAGGCTATCAGCGACGTCTTTATCCACGCTCTGTGCATTGAGCGTAGCCTGTCCCTGGAGGTGCTGCTGCAGCTCTTCCTCAACTACATTGCCTCGCACATTGGCCAGAAGGGCTACCAGACCTCGCAGAAAGTCTTTGTCAACGTGCTTCAGGTGAGAGTTCATGGATGTGCCTATGTTTTCGGATGATTGCATTGATGGGTTTTTCAGGTTTACTACTACGACTTTTTCGATGTGAGCTCGTCCCTTCAGCCGCATGATGTGCGCTCCCAGACGCCCCCGCAGCTGGACGATGACTATGACGAGGAGTGCAGCAGCTCGCATGGTCCCTCGTTGCATAGCGAACGCGATGCCGAGTCGCTGGCGAACTCCTTGGGGGCCGAGACGAGCTCCTGTGCCAGTTCCATGCACGAAGACCGATCGGCGTCCGCTTCGATTAGTGTCAATGGCCGCCAACAGCGGATTGTGTACGACCAACTGCAAGAGTCGCAGCACTCGCCGTTCAAGCGCAACTCGAACGCCTCTCCAGACGATCAGGCCACCGCCGTCACACTGAAGGGGCTGAAGATCTTGTTCCGTATGTACATGGGGCGGTTGAAAGCGCTCAGTGACTTGATCACAGACCTGCAGTCTGCTGACGTCGAGCAGCAGGCCAGTCGGGAGGAGCTGCAGAATTTACGGCTTGAGTGCATTGCCTACATGGTGGGCATGGCGCCCACCTACTGCGCCAAGGCGGGCGGGCGGCCCATTGGCGATTCGGTGGGCGGCAAGATTGTGTTCGTGCCATTCATTCCAGACTACAAACTGAGCGGAGAGGAGTACGAAAAGCACATCAAGAGCTATATTCGGCCGATTCCGTGTTTGTTGGAGAGGCCTCAGTATTTGAACCGCCTGCCGCCTTTTGAGCGCGGCGACTTCAGCTACCCCAACAAAGACAAGGGGGAGTTTGAGGTGCGCTTCACTGGCTGGCATAACGAGCTGCTGACTTTGACGCTGAAGATCCAAAGTCTGCTGGCTTCGAGCAAAGTGGATCGCGTGATTGTGTCCGAATTGTTGGGATTTATCCAGAAGGTGCCGAATCTGATTGCCATCGACAGCTTCTTGGTCATTATTCTACCCAAGAACCTGGCCATCAACTACATGATGAACTTCTCCCCCGGCTATCTGTGGCAGTACGGCAAGGTGAGTTGATGGTCACAAACACATCGAGCTTCTTTACATGAGTAATTTTTATTAGTCCTGCGGCTTTACGCCCAAACACTGGGAATCATTGCTGAGGAAAATTATTGGAAAACAGGACGCACTGCCCAATTGGAAGGCGCACATGACAGGTAACCGAGCCGCCGCTTTATGCTTCTGTTGGCGTTGTCATCGCAACTTTTAATTTCTTGCAGAGCTGCTGAACCATTTGGTGGCCGAGCTGAGCTTTGAAGAGCTGCTGCAGTGTTTCCCCAGCGAGGTTATTCAGAACCGCAATAGTGAGCGCTTCACCAAAGAGTTCCACGACACCTGTGTGCTTTACGAGGAAGAACAACTGGTGTTCCGACCCTCGGACGATGGGAAAAAGGCGGATCGTGACCATCTACCCATGGACAACATCGACGAGGAGAACATCTTTGAATTGACACTGCGGAAAGCGGTGGCCAAGCAGCGCAGCATTGCCCTGCGCTCCATGATCGAGTCGACAGGCACACAGCTCTTTGACGCCACAAGCAATCCGATGTATAACTTGTAGGCCAGACGCCTAGAGAAATAGTAACTTATCACCTTGAAATTCTATAAGATTGATATTAACCAGGGGCATACAGCCGCTAATGTTGTTTGCTGTTTGATCACATTTAAAGAAATGCACTTAACATATACAAAATTTATAGCTGGTCGAAGCTGAAAGCAACTTATACATTCCAATTAGAGATTTGTAACGTTTTTTACCTCCACTGAGTTATTTGATATTCGTAGCTTTAGTTCACCGATGATAATTAAATTTGAGTAGCTTTTGAGTTACAAAGGCAAACTCCCGGTATCCGCCATAAAACCGCTGAGCCAGACCAAAGAATTCCAACCTATGGCAGTGCACAATTCTAGGAATCTTAAGTTATGTGTATCTGACAGATGGGCCAACAAAATTAGAGTTTGCTCGCCTCTTGCTTATAATTTATGTTTAAGTACTAATGCGTACCTAAAACCAATTCTCTTTAGATCGTAGATTTGTTAGCTTGTATATTTATCTCTCTTCTTACCATGCAACAACATTAAGTGATATTTTCCCAAAACTTTGTCTAAATTTTCATAATAAAATGCATACAAACAAAACTAGGGATATAACATATGTGGAATTTTTAACGCTTAAGTTGTTTATCTTGAATCAATCGGTACCTACTTCCCGATCTAATACGCTAAGAGGCCGAATATTACAAGGATAAACTGATTTAATCCTCTCAAACTAGAAAAAACCACAGGTAGATTCTATTATTAAATTATAAACCGAAGCTTCTGAACTTCAAATATCTCAACAGCACCGGCAGAGCAGTTGCAACAATCAGGAATTAGGACGGTCTATGGATCTTACAAGATAACAACCTTCACAACTTTGGATGGAATCACATAAAATGTTTCAAATTTATAGAAAATTTGCTGGCAATTGAAGATGTGGCAGCAGATATGAAATTTCTGAAATTAGAAAAAAATGTTGGTTTGGCTAAAATCGGTTGTCGAATTCGGCGTATATTTGGCCGCTTTTTAAGCGTGAAGTTAATAACAAAAAGCGGAAGGCCAGAACAGAACAATTTGGAAACCCTTCGTTTGGGCGATCCACTCTCAATTCCAAAATCCCTCTCCAGATCAACTAAAACCCAAATTCCAAATAAATAAACATTAAAAACCAAACCAACCATACCAAATGCCAACATATCGTCATCCAACACCGTAGTATTCTAACCCAAACCATATTAACCAACTAAACTAACGAACGTCATATACACCTCATCCTAATTTTAATCGTCTAAGATTGTTCGATCAAAATCTGTTTGGACAACAACAAAAACAACCATTGAAGAATCTAGAAACCAAAAAGACGTTGCTTCTCAGCATTACATACCAAATAAGTGCCCGACTTATGAGTATTCATATAAACAATATTATGACCAAGTTAATTACAACAATCCCTACCACTCAATATTCTTGAAGAAATGAGTTTAATTGAACTGCTTAGGTTTTACTGGGTTTTCCTTATCCTTTTCAAATGCTGGATCACTTGACTTG
>JBAMCP010002696.1:0-10834 GCA_037075105.1 Lissocephala sabroskyi | reverse complement strand
ACATCAGATATAAAATTTACTGTTGAATATATTTTAAAAAATAATACCGGGAATTTAATTTTAATCGGATTTTCATTGGGATCAAATTGGGTTACGAAATTTTTAGGAGAATATCATGATATACGTATTATAGCTGGCATAGCTGTATGTTGTCCATTTGATTATTCATATTTAGGTAAATATTATAAGCATTCACATAAATATAGATTTATAAATTATATGTTAACAAAAAATTATAAAAGATATATTAAAAGATCTATGATAAATCCGCCCGATTTTGTAAAATGTAAATATATTGAAGATGTCGATAAAATTCTTTTAAATTTCATCGGAGAAAATGATTTGGATAAATTTTATAAAACAAGTAGTTGTATAGGATATATTAAGAAGATCAAAATACATTTTTTGTTTATCAATACTTTAGATGATCCTATTATTCCGAAAGAAGTTATTCCTATAAAATTATGCTTGAAAAATAAAAACACTGGAATTGTTTTACTTAACGGTGGCCATTTAGGGTTTTTTACTAATAGTAAAAATACAATGGCAGAAGAAATCGTTGGGAAATTTTATGATAAGCTTTTAGAAAATAATAATAGATAATCGAGTATAAGGACTAGGAGGGTTTTCAAGCTTCAACATAATTGTACTAATAATTAATGTAATTTTAGTGTTTTAATTAAAATTTACGAACATATGCAGCCCTGGATAGAATCGATTTTTGTGGGAGTCTTCGATAACCGATTTGTGTACCACTTTGTAGGTATGGGTGCGTGTGTGTGTGTATATTTGTGATCAGATTTTTGGTTTTGGGAGCCAGCGCCGCAGCCCCCCAAAGTGCAGAAGGAGGAGAAAAATTGCAACATACGCTAAAGGCAAAAAATCTTTCACGTGAAACATACTTATTTTGGCTTTAATTCATTCGAGTTACACAACAAAAACACAAAAAAATTATCAAGCCCCGAAAATTACAACGAAATTTCCAGCAACTAAATCAAACATCGCATGCCGTGCCGCTCCCGCTCCGTGATTCATTCGACAAGATGCAAAACAATCCCAGCCCCCAACTGCCCTGCAAGGGCATTTTAAAGACTTCCCGAAGCTTTGACAAATCTGGTGCCAGGTAAGACAACCCAACGCCGTCTCCGTCTCCACCTTCAACTCAACTCCCGCCGTCTGCCTTGCAGTTTCCGCAAAAGCGCAAAGTTCGACGAGCTGAATGTGCTGCAGACCTTTCATCCGGCCGACAAGGACTACGGGCATATGAAAATCGATGAGCCCAAGACCCCGTACAACTACTCGGAGGCCTACGACGACAACAGAGACGAGCTGGACACAGAGCTGCTTGTGGAAAAGTACACGGCCCCTCCAGATTATAGACGAGTGTGTTAAGTAACCGGGCGAGTTTTATTTTTAGGCTCCGCATTGCAGCCACCTCACAGTCTTCCCAAAGCATTGATGACGGATCTTCCGGCGATGACCAGCCCGTCACCGAAGAGGAGAGGCGTGAGTACAGCTTATTGCGTCTCAAACTGGCGATTAATGTGGCTGCGCATTTCAGAGCGGCGTAGAGAATTCGAGCGGCGGCGCAAGGCCCACTACCGGGAGTTCGAGGCTGTGAAGTTGGCCCGCAAACTAATCCAGGAAGAGGACGACGACGATGACGAGGGCGCGGCGGGCCTGGACAATGGCGCCTCTAGTTCAACACAAGCCGCAGCAGCCGCCCTGGCCGCGGCCACCAGCTCCACGTGTTACCCCAGCAGCTCCTCGAAGTCCACCAAAGCCAAGAGCTCCTCCTCGGCAGCGGCAGCCAGCAGTAACATGGACGTCGAGCAGACCCACAACTAAGGCCCCCAGCCTCCTCTCCCCCTCCAATCGAATATGTATTGCAGCGAACCGAGCGATGGTGTGTGTGTGCGGCCAGGAAGTGCGAGTTGTTAGTGAAAATTGTCCGACTAAACCGTCTCTGAGCAGATTACTCAAATTCAAGTACCGGCGAATGGGAATGTATTTTAAGAATCGCACTTGACTAACAGTGACAGCAATATATACACATATATATATAAATACACACTATATGTACTACAGAAATATCATCATCGCCTGAGCATAGAGGATTTATAGTTGATGTCTTTTAACTCTCCATTTTAGCCCAACTCCGATTCGTTTGCATTTAATTTTGCGAAACAAGTGCCACAAAAACCGAGAGCTTGGGAACCTTCTCTCATTCTGAGGCGGACAGAAATTCTTGATTGGCAGCCGAGCGAAATTTGTTATACATTTTTAAAGAGAACGCTGTGTAATTGTAATTACTTTGCCTTACTCTTAGTTATTTATTAATACAAGTAATATAATTTTACGATTGTGAACACAATAGTTAATAGCAGTTGAATTCATTTCAATAAAAATCGAAACCCAAGTCGTGGATCCCCCGCCCTCAATAAAAACTTCAGAAGTTCTTCTCGTGCCGAGTAAATTTGCCGTTTATTTTGCAACTTTACGTTTCATAGTTGTCAGAATTTGTTTACATAAGGTTCATAGCTGGTCGAGTTTGTTGTTTCATGGCCCGGTGAGCCGGAGACGCGGCTGCCCCAAAACCCACGCCCAACTCAACCACTCCACGTGCAGCAGGCAATGCATCCTCATATATCGCCCAACTGGTAGAGCCCCAATCGCCAAGCCTGGTCGGATGTTGGGTTAGGCTACGAACGATTGAGGCCCCAGCGGAATGGCCAAGTCAGAAGGCGTTGGCCTGGGGGGCCCTGGCCGCCGGCTGTCTCACAAGGCGAGTAGGTCTGGGGTTCTTATCATGTTAGGTAACTCGCCGACGATATATCATATTTATAGTGTAGCCTACTTAAAAGATAATTGACATTTTTTGAATATGCTCGTTAATCTGAAAATAATAAGTTTACATAAATATGGGTAAATATTCAGGACTCCGAGGATCTCGAGAGTCCGGTATATAAAGTGTTTTAGGATCTTTGTTTCCATCCATTTGCTAAGGTTCGTTTCGCTTATATCCTAAAAAAGGGTCACATATATGTCTCATGCTGCGTATATGCGATTGCTCCAATATCTTTAGTATTATCTGATCTAGTCGGTCTTGTAAAACTTGCACATTTCACATTTCAACTAGTAAAACTCTTGTTAAAGGATTATTTATATTAAGTTAAAGCGGGGATCCTGGATCGCCCTGACTTCGTTTCGTTGTTGGTGGTTTGTTTCGTTAGTATTTTTTGGGGTTAATTAGCATTTGAAAATAATATTGAGTTCGTTAGTTTCGTTTAGTAAGACACATTCGTTTTATGAAGTGGGTTCCATTGAATTTTTATCCTTTATCCTTGTCTCTTCATCCGCCGCTTAGGCCAGCATGTGCTGGGTGCCGGGGGGCACTTTGTAGCTGGGATAAGTGTTGTTCAGCTGATGCTTGGCAAAGAAGGAAGTGTAGTCCTGCTGATAGAAGAGGCTTAATTAAAATTGGTATCCCTTCAGCAAGGACGAAGAGCCACTAACCCGATTGACTCTTCTGGGACGGCAGACGGGCCCCAAGGCCAACAGACGACGCTCCTCGTTCTCCTTGGCAGCGGCCACCTTGTACTCCGGTGGCGGCCACTTCAAATCTCCGCGCAGTTTGCTGCCGCCTAACCAAAAATCAGTGATAAGGACTTCATTCAGGACTCTGCAAGTCCCTACCTTGATAACTAACGGCGGCTGGCTGCGAAGTGTAGACCGGGGCCGGGACCTGGCTAACGGGCGCCTCCTTGCGCAAAGTAATGATGCCGGGGCTGGCGCCGCGATAGGTGTCCTGGCCGTAGGGCTGCTGTGGCTGCTGGTACACCTGCTGGTCGGTTTGATCCTGCGAGTACGGCTGCTGGGGCTGCGAATAAGAATTGTACGACGGTTGAGCGTAATTCGAGCCACCGTTTTGCTGTGGATAATGCGGCTGCTGCTGCTGCTGCTGCTGCTGAGTCCACTGGGGGGCCGCAGGCTGCTGCTGTTGCCAAGGCTGCTGGGGCGACGTCTGCTGTCCGTAGGGGGCTCCTGGCTGCTGGTACTGCTGTGGCTGCATGAGGGTTACGGTTACATGGGTGGTGGTGGATGGGATCGACACACAACGACACACGCAAGATGGACGAGAATAGAGAAGACGGAAGAAGAGTTAAGACCACTGAAAGGGGGGTAGGCTCATGGGGTTAAAGGTTAGACGCCCAAAGGATCAAGGGAACGCGAAGCAGCACTGCGCAGTTTACAGCTGGAAAGTGTCAGAGAAGCAGAAAGCAAAGCATTTGTTAGTGGCAAAGTCACAAACGCCAAGGTTAGAGTGGAAAAGGGACACAGCGATCTGGAGAGAGAGAGAGAGAGAGAGAGAGCGCGAGACTGTACCTGCTGTTGGTAGAGGTAAGACGGTGGCTGTTGGTGGGGGGCAGATTGGAACGGGGCCTGGACCGCCGCACCTTGGTGGCCGCCGGCATTGAACTCGCTGTGTGTCTTGGGGGTGGGGGCCTGAATGGACTTCCAGGCACCGCTGCCCACCACAGGATCCGCCGCTGGGCTGGCCCGGTACTGGCTCTCATAGGCGGAGGGGGCCACAGGCTCCCGCGACCGCTGCCTATTGAACTGGGCCTGTGTATATTGCACGGGTTGTTGGTGTTGTTGTTGTTGTTGTTGTTGTGGTTGATAAGAATTCTGATAGTGGGGGGCTTGTGGGTACTGATAACTCGACTGTGGTTGTGGTTGTTGTGGGGTTTGGGCTCTGGCCTGAACGTTGTTATAGATGGGGCCCTGTGAATTTGTTTGTGGGTTCGGTTAAAGGGTTAAAAAGTGCGCGACATATGTACAAATGTCCAGTAAACCAAATCAAAGAGAGGTGCAAATGTTTGGGTGTCCTTAGCCTAAATCCTGGCCTCCATATTTACACTTTATTTACAAGAGTTCGATAAAAATCAAAGTCAATTTACCTGAGCCGGAGCAGCAGCTGCCGCTGTTTGGGGGGCAGACTGCTGCGGGTAATAGCCACCGGCCCCCGGGGCGGGGCTCTGGCCCTGCGGCTGCGGAGTGAACTCGCGGATGATGCGCTCCTCCGAGGCTGGCGGCCAGGCCACTCGCTTGTAACCTACAAAATGGACAACAGATCGTTAGCATTTCGCAGCCACAAAGATCAGCAAGACATTCAACAAATCCCGCCAGGCGTGGGCGGCGGGCCTTGGCGAAATTACTTGACGCGAGACAAGCAATTCGAAAGTGATTTAAGCCAATTAAAAAGATTCTGAATTGCAGCTGAAACTGCGGCCCGCTGGTGGCGTTGAATTCGCAAATCATACACTGTTGTCATTGTGGCTAAAATTAGAACTCTCAACGTCTCTACCAGTCCGTCTATATGTGCCGATATATTCAGTTGGCATTACTCATGGGCGCGGGTGTTGATCGATTGCGAAATGGGGGGATTAGGTGGCTTGGAAAGGATTCACATTTACCCTCGAGCTTTTTGTAGTTCTCGTTAATGATATTCCAATGGGCACCCATTGCTTTTTTCAGGTGGCGCGAAATCGAAAATAAAGAACTATTTTTGCCTACGCGACGTATACTCGATGTGCTGCGAGAGACTTTCGTTATATAACGCGTTCAAATTAATCCAATCGAGGGGGTGGATGGTTGGGTTTTGATCGGCAGGTGGGAATTTTTCGCTTGGAAGGCCACAGAATTTCGTTGCAAAATAAAAAATCTGAATGCGGGAACGCCTCGTTATAAATCGAATCGATCGTTGGAAATTTTCGCTCGGTTTTTGTATTCCTGAATAAACTTGTTTTTTTCGAATTTATTGGGTTTCGTTCTTTTCGTTGGCGTCCGCCGCGCGATATTGCTTATTGCTTTCGTTGTTGTATCAAACTAAGTGAAAAGTCGAGAGAAGATGCCGAGGAAATTATTCTTCAACGCTAAATTTGAAGGTCTGCATTGGTATTTGTGGGTGGCCCCCACACACAGCCACCCACGAGCCACTCACGACGGGTCGACGAGCACGACGAGTGGGTCGAGCAGCCGCTTCTTGGCCAAGAATTCTCGGGGCAGGGAATGCCAAATGAATCGCTTAACTACACGATTTCAAATTGCTGCTAATGATGCCCGCCCGAGGCGATTGGCGGTGGCCGGGCGGCTGGTTGCTTGCATTGTTTACACCTTCGATTTTGATTTGCATGCTCCTCCATCCACCCACCACCTTGGGATCAGCCGCCGACACGGGCAAGATGGCAAGATGTTTCCTTGGTTACCCGCACACTCGCCGAGAGGCCTGCGGCGGTGTGGCGAAATCACCGGCGGGCCGATGCGATTATAAATTGTTTAAAAATAAATTGGGTTCACGAAAAAGATGATCTGGGGGCCTGCACCTCCGCCAGGCGGAACTTGACACATTTGCCGTGCTATCCATCATATTCGCCCCGCCTCTCGACGGCTCCTCAGGGTCGCTCGAAGGGGTGCAAGGGCCGCGGCCACTGCGATGAGGCGGCCAAAACTAAACGACTGTCAGATAGCGCAAAGCAAAACAAATCGCTTTTTAAACGAATCGTCACAGGTGGGCCCGCAAACTTGCCTCATTAAAATCATTTCGAGTGGCATTCAAATGCAAGACAACCCGGGGGAGGGGCACTCCCGAGACAACAGAACAGTTTGGGCAGTTGGGCAGTTCGGCAACCCAGTCCGCCCAGCAAGGCCGAAGGACCGGTTGAGACAGTTGATAGGCCTTTTGGTCTAGCTATTGTCCTGCGACGACACAGAAACTCGAAACTCGTTTAGTGTAAATGTTTCGTGTTTGGGCAGTTGGGCAGTTCAGCAACCCAGTCTGCCCAGCAAGGCCGCGCTGAGACATTATCGAAGGACCGGTTGAAGGCTTGAGACAGTTGCTCTGCCTAAGGATATTCAACTAACTGAAAAGCAGTTGAGCCCTAAGACAGTTGAAAAACAAAAGGACAGATTCGTTCGGTGTAAATATATCGTGTCTGGGCAGTTGGGCAGATCGGCCGGCCAGTCTGCTCAGCAAGGCCACAGTGAGACATTATCGAAGGACCGGTTGAGGGACCTTCAACTAACTGAAGACAGTTGAAAAACAAAAGGACAGATTCGTTTGGTGTAAATATTTCGTGTCTGGGCAGTTGGGCAGATCGACTCCACAGTCTGCCCAGCAAGGCCGCGGTGAGACATTATCGAAGGAGCGGTCTAAGGATTTGAAAATACTGTCCTACGACAACACCGAAACTTTAAGGGTCCCGACTGGGAGTTGGACAAAAGGACAGTTTTGTTTGGTGTAAATGTTTCGTGTTTGGGGAGTTGGACAGCTGGGCAGCCCAGTGCGACTTGGGAACCCACCTTCGATGCCTATGTAAGGCCGCGGCGAGACATTATCAAAGGACCGATTGATGGAGTGCGGCGCTTGGTCTGCCTCTTGGTCCAAGGACCTGAAGCTGTTGTCCAGCGACGGCACCGGCTGGCCGTGCTGAACCAGAAACTCGAAGGGCGGCGGCTGGGAGTTGCAGCGGGGAGTGCCGGGGGTCGCCAGTTGGGAGGAAGAGGCCGACATGCACTGCTGCAGCGGCTCGGTGGCCGTGCGCACCAGCAGGCCGATGTTGTGTCCTTCCAGCTGTGGCACATAGACGAAGCCGGGTGTGGGCTCCGAGGGAGCAGCAGACGCCTCCCCGGGGTCCACAGTGTTTAGGCCGAATCCGTAGGGCGAGCGGGGGCGGTCCACGCTGGGAGGGGGGTACTTCCGAGAGGGCAGGGGGCTGGGCGAGCGGCTGCGCTGCCACAGTTGCTTGGGGGAATCCACGGCCAGCAGGCTGTCCACTGGGGTGGGAATAATCTCCACCACACTCCGCTGGCGGGTGATTTTGGCAGGCGCCTCTTTGGGCTCCACTGGGGCTGGCTGGGTGTCCTCCCAGGATATCTGCCGGGAAATGTACGGACTGCGGATCTCATAGGTGGACTTGTAAGTGTCCATGTGCTCGTTGTGGAGATTCTCGAAGCGCCATTGATCGGCGGACGTCAACTTGCCCCAGTTTCTCTTTGACTCGCCGCAAATAGCACAGCCCCCGGCGGCTGCCGAGTGGCCGCAATGCCCGCCCTCCCCGACGTCTGAGCTCTCCTCCCCTTGGCTGTGGGCTTCGAGGGGCTTGGACCCCGCCTGCCCCGACAGCTGCTCGTAGTTGGCGATTACATCGGCCACATGTTTGTAGTCGGCTTCCTGCGCTTCCGCTTCGCTGGCGACAGCCTCTGCTTCCTTTTCTTCATTAACCGTTACGTGCTGGGGCTGATCAGGACATGGGGCTGTCGTGTGCTCCACTTGCAGCACCTGCAACGGCGTCTCGGTTGGCTGGGCCGCCTTGGGGGGCGGGCGCTGGGCCGCGTAGTCATCCAGGACGGCGGCTATGTGGCGCAGCTCGTCCAGGGCCCGCTCGACAATCGGCACATTTTCCTCGACTTCCGGCTCAAAGGCTGCGGCCGCAAGGTCCTCGGGGTCTTTTCTTTTGGGGGCAGCGGGCACACCAGCCGCCTTGCAGTAGATCTGACGCAGTATGGCTTGCAAAGGACTTTCCACTGCCAGGATGGGCGATTGCCGGGCAGCAAAAATGTCCCAGGCTGCCTCGCTGCCGCTGACACTCCCCTCGTCCTTCGAGGTCTTTAAGGACGGCTCGGCCGCGGGCTGCACGCTGCGCTTCAGCGCCGTCTTGGCGTTCTCCATGTAGGCGTCGATTTGGCGCAGGTGCTCGGCTATCGACTGCTGGATGTGGGCGTACTTGGCCTCCAGCTGGGCAATCTCGACGTGGGTCTCGTGCTGCTTCGCTGCCTCTTCGTCCTGGCCGTAGTAGACACCCTGGCGGCGGGCCTGCTTGGCGGCCGCATCCTCGTCGGCCGCTGGCTTCGAGCGCAGGACCGACGGCGGCGGCGTGGTTGGTGTGCTCGGCGTGGACTTGCTGGCCTGGCGCTGCAACTTGATGCCGCTGGCAGCACTCACAAAAGTAGCAGGCACTTCTGTTTTATCCTTGGCAGGCTGTTCGCCCCCTGGAGCTGGCGACATGGCGGTGATTTTTCCTTTTGAACTTCCGCTGAGCTGCTGTGTGGCCGCTGGGATGTAGGCCACCGTCTTGTCCTGGCTGTCCACCGAGCGCAGGTAGATGCAGGCGTCGTCGTAGATCTGCTGGGCACTGAGCTGGCGAGGATCGCGCTGGCGCTGTGCCTGCCGCGGTTTCTCGACTTCGACTGGGATGATGTGCGTGACGCCCCGGGCCGGGCTGGCCGAGTCCGCCATGGCCAGCGCCAGCGACTTGGCCATCTGCTGCTGCTTCTTAAGTGCCAGCCTGTCAATTAGCGAGGTGGCGGCCAAACGCCCGTCGGGCTTGTCAGCCGCAGCTGCTCCGGCCTGCCCCGGCAGGGGGGGCAAGGGGATTGCCTCTAAGTCACTGCCATCGGCCCGTTTGGGGTCCTCCTCGCTGTCGCCATCGTTGGCCGTGTCATAGGAGATTTTGACCTCAGTCGCCAACTTAATCGAGCGGCGCTGGACTCGCTCCTTTTCGCTGCCGGTTCGCGGCTTTGGCGGCGGCAGCTCCGTGGCCAGCACAGCCCGCTTCCTGGCCCTGCCCCGCTCGAGGGAATAGGCCTGCCGCCTTTGGCGTGGGCGGTAAGGGACAATGGTGAGGGGAGGGTCTCGCTTTTTGTCCAGCTGCTCAAAGAACTCGCACTTGGGGGCCACCAGGCCAATGTCCTCGTCGGCTGCCTTGGTCTCTGGGGCCGAGAACCCCTTGCCGGAAGGACTGAGCTGGAAATTTTCGAGTTTCAGCTTCTTTTCGGTGGGCACTGGAATTTTACTAGGCACCTCCGTCCTGCTCTTGTCCTGCTGCCGCAGTTCCCGCACCTGGCGAGCCGACGGCTCCACTATACGCGTGGGGCTGTTGAACTTCTCCCGCAGCGCCTCGATGCTGTGCTGGCGGACAAACGAGGCTCCTCCGTGGTCGGTGGGGGCCTTGGGCTCGGGCTCGGCGGGCGGCCAGCTGTGGTCGCGGTGGAGATGACGACGCGTGGACAGCCGATTGATGCGCAGCACCGTGTCCCGGTCGATGGTCACATCCTGCTGGTGGCTCAGATAGTGCGACTTGATTTGCTCGAGCAACTGCTGGTGGACTGCGTGGTGGGGCGGGGCCTCCCATTGTCGCTGGCGCGAGCGGCTCTGGCGCTGCTTGGGGAAGAGGTCCCAGTCGTCCTCTGGGCGACGTGTTTGGTTTCGAGTAAAAAATTATTTTCCTTTGCCACAGAAAACACGGATACCGACGACAACAGACACTTGACAGTTGGCACGGGGGGGCGGGGGGTGGCTTACATTGAGTTTTGTTGAATGTTTTGCTGTTTGGCTTGACACTTTGGGGGGTGGGGGGTGTTGTTGTCTCTGTTGTTGCTTTGGGTAAACACTCGAGAGAGCAGTGCATGCTGGACGAGAACAACAACAAGGACGTCGACGATGAAAGGACTTGAGGGACTTACCACATTTCATTTGCTGCTCCTCTTCCTCGACGGCACGCAGCACCGCCGAGTTGGCCAGATTCAATGGCTTCGTGATTTGCTCGTCCACTTCAATCCTAAAATAGAACACAAAATATTTATTTAGGTGAAGTTGATATAAAAATAAAAAAAAAGATTTTCTTCGACCGTGACAGGACTCGAACCTGCAATCTTCAGATCCGAAGTCTGACGCCTTATCCATTAGGCCACACGGCCGTTGGGAACACTGCTTCGCACAGTCGCTTTGACGGCACCCGCTGGTGCGGCCTATTTATAGACGCACCTGTGAAGC
>JBAMCP010002693.1:0-10860 GCA_037075105.1 Lissocephala sabroskyi | reverse complement strand
GGATTGAGGATTTGTAATCTTTCGCAAGGCAAAAAACTTATGAAATAACAGAAAATGGAAACAATTGAGAAATCATGCGGGGCTGGTCGGATGCCCGCATGTTCAAACATTTGAGCCAACGATTGGGATTTTGCATAAGCGATATAAATATTTTTAGAACTAAAAGTCCCTTGAATGGGAATTGGGAAGGAATTGCTTATCTGGCGAAAATGTTTGATTTCCTTCCAAGAATTAAAAACGAACAGTTCCTTAAGTTTTAAAAGTCTTCTTATCATCACAAATTATGGGATTCTCGATTCCGGTCTGCTGGCTTCCCTGGAAGAATTGGCCGTTCTTTGGACCCAAAAACGCCAATTAAATGGAAGCTCGTAGTGTCAAAATCTATGGGTATAAATCTTAGTGATCTTTAGCTTTTTGTGTTCCTTGGGTTTTGTTTGATTTATTCGCGCTCTTTTTGTTTCTGCTTTGCGCTTTTCTTTCCCACCTCTCTTATCATTTCAAGGTTCTGTTTGCGCTTGATCTTTACCGGATTTCAGCTTACCCATCAGTTTTAATGTCTGATGCACTTTGAAACTGACCTGCCCGGGCCGCGAGCAAACGAGCGAGGGAGATAGAGAAAAAGACGCCAACCAGCCCGGAAAACTCAGCCACAACGACTTTTATACACCCTCCTTTTTGGGCTTGGGAAATCTCAAAGATCCTTTCTTACAAATCAAATATAAGCCTGAGCCTTTCAGGCATTGGAATCGGTTTTTCCGATCTTTTAGGCAGGGGAAATGCTGTTCGTTTAATTGAGTTTCCGTTTCGCTTTCTTTGCCGCATTTTTTTTTGCATTTTGTTTTATCAGCTTTTAAATGTGGGAACCTAACGGGGAGCAATTTCCGAGCGACAAATCGCCACATCAAATGCGAGAGACGACTGTCTGAGCGTCAGAGCAACGGCAACGGCGACTTGTTGCCACCTGGCCTCATTTCCATTTTGTCCCGCGTCTGCTCACCGCTGCCGTCACCGTAGTCGTCGTCGTGCAAATAAAAATAGATCATAGAATCGCTGATAATATTGGTATATATTTTGTTTTTTTTTTTGTAGTGTCGTTTTTTTTTTTTGCAACACTTAAGTGCTTTCGAGATTGCAATTCTCTGGCGCTCTTCCCAAAGCGCCATCAGCGATCGGTGGCGACGGCGGCGGCGGCTACGGCCACGGAGATGGAACCGGCGGGCCGACTGTGGGGGCTCTGAGTTATCGGCGAATGCACGTGGCAATTATTGTTTGACATTTATGTGAATCAGTTCTAATATATGAATATACATAAATACATATACAGACATAGGGAAATTCATTAAATGCGTTGGCGATGTCGACACGCGCCATTTAGATCGACTGACTGGCTGGCTGGCCGGCTTACTCATTTGCAAAAATGTATACGCCCCGTTGGGCGGGCAGTCCGCCCCCAGAGAGGAAACTAGAAAAGCCACCACACACGATCATATATATGTACATATATATATTTGTGGTGGGACAAGAAATGTACCCTTGGATTTGAAATGCAAATACCAGAGACTCGTGGGGGTCTCCCCCATTTCACTGCAGAGCTGCATTTGCGCTGACCAAAAAACAATTAACTATGGAATGCGGTTAAAAACTGCAGTTGTTGTTTTACTGTTGCCGCGTTACATCACCTCCGAGAACCGTTACGAGAAAGCCGCTGAAGGCTGCTCTGATTATGCATATGGCGTCGGCTGGGGGTACAGTTGCCGCCAAAATGCAGGCACAGAGTTGCCCGTTAAGTTCTTACGACAGCTACTTATTTTCAACCATATTTCCCATTTCGTTGAGAATAATTAACTCTACTTGGGCAGAGAAAGATCTCAGTTTCCTTGACTGTCGGAGACTGAAGATTCTCGATTCGATTGATGACCAGAAAGTTCCATAAGTTTTTCCGCCCGTAATTTGCGACCGATGGTGACTCGCAGATGCGCTAGTAAAATTGATGATCTTGTTCAGTTTCCGCATTCATCTCGAGGGGCCGAGTGACTGGGACTCGCAGCCGTTAATATGATGAGTTTTGTGCTGACATTTTAGTTTACAGCGCTCTGCTGGTGGGCAGTGTGTCCACACACAAATAAGGAAGCAATAAGTTTGCTTTGTAAATTATCATTTGCCTGATTCTATTTACAGCATGCGAAAGGCTCCCGCCGGCAGATGGAGCGGGGGAAGGGAGCGAAGCTTTCGAAAGTCAAGTTCATAATTTCAATTTCAAGGTTTTTGGGCTAAACAGACAACGAAAACCACATGAGCAGCGCAACGGGCAGCGGCGTCGGAAGCACCAGCGCCGCAGCAGAAATAACAAGAAAAGTAAACAGAAGCAACAGCGCCGCTGTCAATGGGAGTGGCGGGAGTGCGCCGGCCGCGGCGAGGGCGGCAGGGAGGCGAGAAGTAGCGAACGATAAAACGGCAAAAACAACAAAACGAAAGCAGCGAAATCGACGTCAGCGGGCAGCAATAGCGAAAGTACCGACAGCGACGCCAACAGCGCAGTCTGCATGACAATTAAGTCGTTTGAGAGCAGAACACAAAGACGCCGGGGGAAACTCGCCAGAGGAGTAAGGAAAACGCCAGTCAGTCGGGCAGTCAGTTAATTGGTCTCGTTGCTTGTCGCCTTCCCGCTCTACTCGTTGGAGATGTCTCCGAACTCGTTAGATTTGTCTAATTGTCGACATGGCGATGCTCGCTTCTTTCTCTAACTTTGTCTAATCGTTGGATAGTTTTATGTCCAATCTCGTTGATCCTTTTCCTGGTCTCATTGTTCTCGTTAGTCTTGTCTTCCTCTTTGCGGTATCTATATGTTCCCTTACTCGTTATTTACTTAGTGATCTGCTCTGAGACTTTTGTACTCGTTGATTAAGCATTTCTCGTCTCGCTACTTTTTCCTTTCTGTCATCCCCACTTCCTTCCTTTCATTGTGATATGTGAGTCTCTAATCATTTTTCGTAACAACTTCTTCCTAACACTTTTTATTCTCCCTTTCTTCCTTCCTTATTTCGATCCTATCGTTGTGATCTTCACTGAAGCCTTCGTACTCGTTGATTTGGCATTTTTCGATCCTCCTTCTCGTTATTGATCGTCTCGCTACTCCGTCGAGGCTCTGATCGTTTTTCTAGACTGCTTTCTAAGGCTTTTTAATCTTCCTTTCTTGCTTCCTCAGTTCTTTCCTACTCCTTGTTCCGTAATTTTTCCACCCCTGATCTCGTTATTGATCATCTCGCTAATTTAGCTTATTCCCGCTATATCTTTTTAGTTACTTCTTGCTGCCTAATACTGTACTTGAGTTATTTCTCGTTATTTTCTTGGTAGCGTTTATGGCTCATGCACTCGTTCTTATTGTTGGTTCCCTCTTCCCTCCTATTTTCGTCTCGGTCGTCGTCGTTGTCGTTGTCGACGTCGTTAGTGCGGCTGTTGTGTTCTGTTTTATTTACACAACTTTGTTGCCATTCGTGCTGCTCGCCGGCTGTTGTTCTTGTTGCTGTTGGCAATGCTGGCGTTTTTTGTTTTGACGGCAAACACCACCGCATCGGGCCCCCACCAGCCACCCCCCTTGGGGGCCCTTCCTTTGGCAATTTGCACGCTTTTTGCTGCTGCTGCTGCCGCCGTTTCTTGGTCACCGCTGGCGTCGGTTTTTGCTTTATGCCCCGCACTTTTAACTTTATGACACGGCAATAATTTGAATGTTTTCTTTATTTATTTATAGATTCTCATATATTTTTTGCTTTTTCCGCTTCGTGGCCGTCCGTTGATTTTCCCAATTATTTATTGTTTTATATTTTTAGTGATTTTCTATCGATTTCGCTACGCGTATCGCTCATGTCACGGACGGCGCCAGGGTTCTTAACTTTCTGCCAACAAATTCCCTCTGACTCAAAAATACAACGATCGATTCACCTCCCACCCTTTCCCGCCAAAAAAGATATCATCACCGGCGTCGCCCCCATCGAGGGGAGGATCGTGCGGCCAACTTCCCCTCCCCAGGCGAATTTTTCCACGAATTTTGTTGCTATCTTTTAAGTGCTTGGCACACAGCAAGGCTCACGTGGAGGGGGGGGACCCTGGGAACCGTTTAATGAAATCATTTCTTATAAAACCATCTCACCGGCCTGCGGCTGATTCATCCATAAGTAATTTCCATGTTCAACTAATCTGACGACCGACGAACCCAAACTGCAATAAAACCAAAGCCAGAGAGGGGACCGCGAAAACAATAACAACGACTATATAAGTCCGCAAAACTATGGCCGGATCGGGGGAAACTTATGGCCGACGAACGGCAAACAAACCGGGTCCGGTCTGAGAATTTGCTCGGCTCCATTGAGACGAGCCCATAGATTTCCCGGGAAAATAAACCTGATCAACAACAGGGGGAATATCAGCAATTCCCAGGAACTATAATACAGTCTTCAAGTTTTACTGCTCTCCTAACAAAAGGTTTGAAATTGCTCACCTGAGTTCTCCAAAAAATCCAGCCATCGTATTCATAGGAATTGGAAATCCTGAAATGACCAAAGGCAGATAGGTTAGTTCTGTATTACTTAATATAATCGGTGATTAGGTTATTCGAATTCTTTTTAAATTTCTGAGGCACTCTTCAAGCTTGTAAAAAAGTTCTGAAAATAAACTCTATAAGTAAAAGAATTCGATTCAATCGGAGGGTTCTTTTTTTCTTTGATAAAAGCTCTTTGTAGGCCAGTTTTATAGAATCCTAAGCTATCCTTCAATTTGCCCTCATTTCTTTCGCTTCCTTCTTGTCCGATTCTTGAAAATAAATCTATTCTCGAATCGGAAAAAAATTGTCCAGTTTTCAAGACAAACTTTTGATACTTTACTTTTCTTATTAAATTTATTGTTTAAATCCCTTTCGTATGCAATTATTCCTTAATACAGAATACATTTAAATTTAACTCTAATTAAACTCTCTAATCGCTTTTCCCCATAATAAAATCGAACTACAATCAAAGATTCTTGGAATTTATACTGTACTCCATCAAAATTAGAAATGCCCTTTCCCGAGTTCTTTGTGTTTTTGCGGTACTCGTTTTCCATGAATTTCGCTCGGTCGACCAGAGTTCGTGGTATCAATGACCAAAGGGGCGTATGAGTAATTTAGAATTTCAACTATCGCCCACTTTGCCGTGCCCGTCCTGCTCCCAATCCACTGCTCAATTACAGAAACACGCAAAAATACCCCAGACCAACAATTGAACCCGCATAAATTATAATCCCAAAAAACCAACCCGTATCCATGGCGCGACCAAATTCGCTTTCGTTCTTATCTCGATTAACCGCAAAAAAAAAAACTATAGGCCGAATCGGCCGATTCGTGCTTGCAAAATTATATAAATATATGGGAATTTTATCTGCCCCTCGGCGGACTGCATGCGCAAAATTTATAGGCCCGTTGGGGTGGACTGATTTTCAAATCTCCCCCCTCCACACGCACACGGAGGACAACAGTCCGCTTCTTTCACGGCTCCGCGTGTGTGTGAGTGTGTGTGAGTGTAGTTTTGTGATAAGTCAACCCCGCCGAACCGAGCGGAGATGATAAGCTTCGCGTAGGAACCACCAAAAAAGAAAAAAAGTGAGGAGGGAAAAAATACAAATAGAAGAAGAATTCAAAGCGCCGTAGAACGTCAAGTGGGCCCATCAAATTTGACCTAATTTTGATAAGATTTCCGAATAGAACTCGAGAGTCGCCGTAGTCACACAACTTGTTGTTGCCGACGCCCCATCGGTGTGTGTGCTCGTGTGTGTTGGAAATTAGAAAGCCATTTAGTCCACAAAGCTCATCCCACCCAAGGAATCGCCGGCCTGGGATGGCTGGCCGGTGAGAGACCTTGTTGATAGCTCGGCTAATCCTTAGTGTCAGACACTTGGGCAATATCATCAGCCAATATAATCAGAGCCTCGAGGCGTTGTATAAGCTGAGCATCGCTTTGTGCCAGCCCTGCTATCTGCCGAGGGGCCTATCAATCGGCAGGGTCATCGCTGGGCATTCAATTGGCTACTTTGTCGGTTCGCCGAGGGTCCCCAGAGTCAGGGAGTCGATTACCTAATATGGGAACCAAGTTCCATATACCAAAAATTAATTGAAACTGACTAACTGACGGTCGTGTCGTGGCGGTCAAGCAGATGGTTCGTCGTCCCCTATCAGCAGTTTTAGAACACGTCTTCGTTTTTTCGAAAGCATCAATGAGTTCCTTATCAGCTGGCGATCTTCTCCAGATGACCAGGGCTGGTTGTCGTGGTTGCCGGAAATGATGCAATACTCCCAGACTTTGTAGGATTGTTGCGTAGGGAAGAAGCTGTGCGAATTCTTATCTCTGGGCTTCCATGACGTCCCCCAGAAGATCAGCAGGAAGCTGGGCAACGGATCTTAAACTAACGGCAAAGGTTTGATTTTGGGGCCCATTCTTTGGTTTGAGAAAGAAAGAAACCGAAGTTTCGTCTTCAACTGGTAATAGAATTTTGATCCTGGGGTTCATTTCTTGGAAAGGAAAAGAATGCAATCCTTCCCGAAGCCTTTCTTACCTTAAACTGGTAAAAGAATTTTGATCTTAGCTCCCATTTTTTGGAATGGAAAAGAAAGAAGCTTATTGCCTGCAACTCTGCAACGAAGCTTTTCTACCCTTTGATGCTTTGAAACCTTCTCAGAGACTTTGCCAGGATCTATTCCTTGGCTGAACTGAGTGGCCTGCTTATCGCAGTCCAAGGCAAAATCTGTGGAGCGTAGAACTTTCCATGGAAATGATTTGCAAATACACAAATTTTACTACTTTTTATGAAATTCGCAGGGGCAAAAAAAAACTCACGCCGATGACGCATTGTGAAAATGTCCCTAGTCATCGGGCCATCGGCCAGCGGGCGGTCATCGGAGGCCTATGGACTCTGTCTCCCTCTCTCTCGGTTATATAATTCTAGGCTACCCGCCTGGCCGAGTGCCGCCTGTTGCTAGATTTTAAAATAGTTTTGTGTAATCAGAAAAGGCGACGCCCCGAAAAAAGAAATCAGTTGACGGCTCCCCCAACCGAGAGCCACCGAGGGGCAGCAGAACGTGGGCTGTGGGGGGTGGGAGGGGGGCTATCAGCAGGGCACCCCACGCGCGAATTTGTGAGGCCGATAAACGATCGATCGGCGATCGATCCAATCGCCTCGTCCATCCACCAGCCGCCAGCACCTTACGTTGCTCATACGCACCGTTGCCGAGGCGCGAACAATTTCACGTGGCAATTACGCAGCCCCCTCTCCTGGCCGGCCCAAAACGCTTCGCGTGCGTGAAAATTATAAACTTATCGGCGTTCCACCTTAAAATTGCCAAATGGAAGCGGCCCACAGCAGCAGCGCCAACGACGCTCGCTCGGCGCTGCTTGCGCAAATATTTCAAGTGCCTGCTGATTAGACACACACACGCACACACGCACACTCACGCGTCCACACACTACACGCATTTTATTATAATTATAGTATTTTGTGTTTTTTTTTTGCTTTTGTGTTTCTTTTGTGGATGATTGTGGTCCAATTGGCAACACGGCCCGCAACGTCATCGCCACCGACACCGGCACAGCCGTCGTCGTTCTTATCGCCTTGGCCGCGCTGGGCGATTGGAAGCTGCGTCGCCTTTGTTTAATCGGCAACGGTAGCGGCGGCACTCTGACGCACTCTTCGCCTCTAGAAAACGGCTGAGGGCTGCCTACGTCTAAATGGGGTGATAAGCTGGCTGGCGCCAATTGTTTCGCTTGGCGAAAATTCCACTATTCAAATTAATTTTTCAAACACTAAAACGCATAGGGGAGGGGAAGTTAAGCACACAACACACTAGCGTAGGTGTTCTTGGCGGGGGTCATTGAACCTCCCGGAAGAGCGGAAGGCAAAACACAAGCAGATTCAATTCCCAGAAATTTGATTGAAAGGGAATATGAAATTTTATGACTTTCAAATGATCAGCGATTAAGATTCCCCGAAATCTGGAAAACTGCAGGGTTGCATTTGGATTATTAACAAAGAGCCTATCATTCCGCTCTTGATTGCTGCCTGGTTTGATTCTCTAAGACCCTCAATGATTATATTGATTGAGGGACCCCGAAATTCGGTCCATCGGCTGACCAAACAACATTCCTCTCCTGATTGACGCCTGGTTTGATTCTCTGAGACCCCCAAAGATTAAATTGATTCTTAATCAATCGAGAGACCCCGAAATTCGCTCCACCGCCCATCACGCCACACTGTCCTTAATGGCCATCGCATTCCCATGAACTGACCTCCCCCTATCGCCGCCAAGAGACCCAAAGTCCAGACCCCGCACGGCCCAACGAGCGATAAGAGGCGCTTTCGTCACACTGCTCCCCTGTGCCGGTCCAGGGAAGACGGTAAGCTCAAATCTCGGCATCAATGTCATTTCCGTTTTGAATCATTTGACCCTGAAAATAAACAGAG
The DNA here is from genome assembly GCA_037075105.1 of Lissocephala sabroskyi. Lineage (NCBI taxonomy): Eukaryota > Metazoa > Arthropoda > Insecta > Diptera > Drosophilidae > Lissocephala > Lissocephala sabroskyi. The sequence continues at coordinate 2,379 of JBAMCP010002693.1, read as the reverse complement.
ACCGAGATGATCTCGCCACACCAAACGAGTGACCCGCCACAAAAAAAAAAATATGAAAAAATATTGTGCAAATGATTTGGGGATCTGAGATTCCCCCACCTCCCAGACGCGCAGTCCAGAACTAATGAGGTTGCCAGCAGATTCAGCGATTCGCACATTTCTAATCTAATTCTAAACGGCAGAGGCTAATTGATTTGTTGAAATCACAAGAGCCACAATCCCATGGCCAGTGCGGCGGCGGCGGCGAATGGCCCACAATTAGGGGTAGTGAAATGAAGCAAATTTCGGAATTTTTTTTGGGACAGATGGTAAAATGACCCGGACAGACCCTTGGGGATGATCGTTACACACATGTGGAATTTTTCGTATATTTATAAAACATTGGAGGGGAGCTGGCTGGCATTGACCTTGGGAGTGCCATAAGTGCGGGCTCCTTTGACGGCTGCCCATTTATCAAGGCACCGGCGGGAGGAGGCTGATGTTTTCAGCTGAAAGCCACGAAAATTGAAATTTTCGACAGGCTTTCATAAATTCATACCCTGCAAAATGTAACCACAAAGCATGTGCGGTCTTAAAAGCCACAAAGTAAATCAGAAATTGGTTCCTGGTTTGAATTTGTCAACTTGAAAGACTTCAAAAGTTATTGGCTATAAAAAGGAGTTTGATTTTTTGCCTGCGGAACTCCCAGAGTTCTGTAAATGATTCGGAAGTTGCCTCTAAGACCCTTACAACGGGCTTTCTTAATTTTATACCCTGCAAGATGTTACCACAAGGCATTTGTGGCTTGAAAGACCAACAAGTAAACCATAAATTGGTCGATCTTTGGAATTGTCAACTTTAAAGGCTTCAAAGTTTTCTGGCTATGGAAAGGAGTCAGACTTTTCGCCATTTAAACTTCCAGAGTTCTGTAATTGTAGAAATTACCCCCAAGACCCTTACCCTTACCCAATTTGCGCCACCTTTAGTCGTCTGTCGTCGTTGTCAATTCTTTTTAAAGGTTCTTCAGTTGGTCAACTTCTACTCTCACCTGAGACCCTTACCCTGTACCCTGTTTAGGGTATGAAATCTTCTGTTTACTGAGACGCCATCGCTGTCTGTTTGAGGTTCCCTGGTTTGCGGCGATCTGGTGGCTCGGACAGGCCGGAGAGCTCATCGGTCAGGAGGTTTAATTGCGGCCCAGCACCAGATAAGCCCACTCCATAGCCGGCTGTTGCCGTCGCCGTAACCGTCTGCCAACCTCCCACCCACCAATTGTCACAAGTGGCCGGCTGCTCTTCACTGATAAGCCGGACCGGACCCGGGCCAGCCGGCTGAGTCGGCGGCAGTTTACATTTCGGGGTTTCATTTGATTTCTTATCAGTCAAATGATTAAAATTCCAGCCAGGCAATTGCACTTAATTACAATTTGCAGCTCGAATTTGTTGCTCTTGTTGTTGTTTGATTATTGTTGCTGGGCAACAAATTACAACAAATTGGCATACTGTGATTACAAAGATTTTCCAAATGCCAATGGCTTGTCGGCGTCACAGACAAGTGCCGGGTGGGGGGCTAAAATCGCATGTAAACAACAAACAGCGTCAACGCCGGGGAGACGGCAAATCGAATCGAATTCAGCGTCGCCAGAGGGACAGAGGGACGGGCTGGTTTTTTGTGTTTGTTTATAAACAAAACATCCGTTCATTCATGGTCCCAGTACCAGAATTTGGCGGCAACGCCATGGCCTCTTCATTCAATAATTTACACTTGCCACACCCTCCAACGCTGCGGAACTTGAAGGGCGCAGGAAATTGGTTAAGATTTTTCAAAAATATCGATTAAGAAAAACTTAACGAATCGAGATCAAAGGTTGATCAGTCGTAGAAAAGAATTAGAATATAAGAAATGAAAGAGAAGTCGATCACAACCCATAGAATAAGCTGACTGAGCTCTTGAAATTTCTTTTTAGACAAGGTGATCGAGTATATGATCCGATCTTTCAAAGATCCTGAGCTCTCATAGAGCGATATAACTCTTAAAATATGTATTTAGTTGGGATGATCAAAGGATCAAAGTGTTCTGCAAAGATCTTTGGCAAGCTCAGGAAGCCCTAAAGAGGCCATGAGTCAGGGAGAACTTAAGAACTATTTTGGGCAAGAAAGCAATCGAAAGTTGAAAGAGATTATCTATTAGGATGACCCAAATTGCAGCCCTTGAGACGGTGGACTTTAAAGAGATCGCTTCGTATCGATTACTTGGCCCGGCCCGGCCCGGATTGACGCACTTTCTTTGTAGTGTTTTGGGCATTAACGCAAAATGTCCTAGACAACAGAGAAACGCGTGTGACCCACTTTCTTTTCACGCACACGGCACTCCCACGCCCACCCCCGACCGCCCTCGATG
>JBAMCP010002692.1:0-10861 GCA_037075105.1 Lissocephala sabroskyi | reverse complement strand
GGGAAATTCACTGGGGAAATTTGTTGGGAATTTATATAAAAAACAGCGCCGGTGTGACCACACGCAATGCAGCAACCCTGCAAATTTGATTTGATGAATATGTTTAAAGGTTGTTTGTTTATTGTTCTTAATATTCTTAATATATTATGAATTTTCGGAACTGTTTTATTATTAACATAATTTAAAAATTCGAACGAAAAAAATGTTAAGCAAACTCTGCAACAACCGACGAGGTTGGCAGTCCCAGCACCTTAACACAAAGAGTACGCGAATAGGAAAGTACCGTTTCAAATTAACTGTAAAAGAAAAGACGAGACGCAATAAACGTGGTGAAATAATTTTAAAATTAATTCATAAAATACCCAAAACGGATCAAAAAAACTCAATCAATTCATATAAGTGGTTTGCAAATAACCAAGTGAATGTTAATTTGATTGAAAACTCGAATATAAAAAAACAGCGTGCTAAGTTTACGCCGTCCATCTTGCGCTGCTTCTTTAATTCCGTGAATTTTCCCGTTCATTTTGATTAATTGGAAAAATGTCTGGCCGAGGCAATTTACTAAGCCTATTCAGGAAAGAATATGATCAATCGGAGAACTCTTCCACCAAGGACAGCGGCGTGTACGCCGATCAGTCCCTGGCCAGCTCCGAATTGCGGCGCTCCATGGAGGAGCTCGCCCCCTCATTCCGCAGCCTCACCATCGGCCGTGGCCGGGCCCAATTGATCGAACAATTCGCCAAAACTATCGATTGGCAGAGCGAAACATCCGAAGCCCTAAAAGAAGTGGACGCCAAGTCGGTAGCCAGCGAGGGCCCATCTTCCCCTGAAAAGGTTAAAACTGAAACTCAGTTTTACCTCCCCAACGAAGTTTATGGCACTAAAGGTAAGTGGGTAGTGGAGTTTCGTATATATGAAGTAATTAATTTCATTCTGCAGGTTCTCCTTTGAGGCTGACGTGCAACTACATTGCCCTCAGCTCGGACCCCAGCAAGGGCGTTTATGTGTACGAAGTGCGCTTCAGTCCGCCGGTGGATTCACTGCAAATGCGTATGAAATATCTCAACGAGCATCGTGAGAAGTTTGGGGGCACAAAAACCTTCGACGGAGCCACTCTTTTCCTGCCGATTCTCCTCGAGCAGAAGCTGACCACTTATGTGTCTCAGACGCCCGATGGCAAGGACCTGGAAATACGCATCATGTACAAGAAAAAGGAAAGCCTAAAGAACTGCCTTCAATTGTACAACGTTCTCTTCGATCGCATCATGAAGACCCTCAACTACGTGCGCTTCAATCGCAAGCAATACGACCCCACCTGTCCCAAAGTTATACCACTCTCAAAACTCGAGGTCTGGCCGGGCTACGTGACCGCTGTGGATGAGCACGACGGCGGCCTCATGCTCTGCTGCGATGTCTCGCACCGCTTGCTCTGCCAGAAGACCGTCCTCGAAATGCTGATCGAGATCTACCACCACGACCGCGAGAAATACCAGGCTCTGGCCCTGCAATCCCTACTGGGCAACGTCGTGATCACACGCTACAACAATCGGACCTACAAAATAGACGAAATCTGCTTCGACCAGAACCCCTTGTCCACCTTTGAGACCCGGGAAGGCAGCGTGTCCTACGTGGAGTATTACCAGAGGCACCACAATATCACTATTAAGGATGTGCGCCAGCCTCTGCTGCTGAGCATAAAGAAGTCGCGGGAGAATGGCTCGACAGGAGGGCCAGCCGGGGACATTCGTTTCTGCTTGGTGCCCGAGCTTTGCTACCTCACAGGTCTTCGGGATGAAATTCGAGCGGACAACAAGCTGATGCGGGAGATCGCCGCCCACACCAGAGTGTCGCCGAACCAACGCATGCTGGCCCTTCAGAAATTCTATGACAATGTCACCCAAAACCCCCAGGCCCGTCAGATCCTCGAGGACTGGGGACTTGCGCTGATGAAAAGCAACACAAATGTGGTTGGTCGTCAGCTGGAGCCCGAGCAAATTGCCAGCGCCCGGAAGTCCTTCACGTCCGGCCAGCAAGCCGATTTCTCCCGGGAAGTCATGAACAACGAGGTCCTCGAGGTGGTCAACATGAGAAACTGGATTCTTGTGCATTGCAAAAATGACCTGCGGGTGGCCAAATCCCTGCTCGACAACATGGATCGCTGTTGCCAGGCCTTCGGCATGTCGGTGACCAAGCCGAAGATAATTGCCCTGGACCACGACAGGATCGACGGCCTGGTGAATGCCCTGCGCAGCCACATCGACAGCAGCACTCAAATTGTGCTTTGTATTTTCCCGAATTTGCGCGAGGATCGCTACTCGGCCTTCAAGAAGATCTGCTGCTCCGAGATTCCGGTGCCCTCCCAGGTAAACCAAAAATACATTAATTTGTCGTCCAGCTTAACAGATTTTTCTCTTGCTTGAAGGTGGTGATTGCCAGGACTTTGCTGAATGAGGTTAAGAACCGTTCGATTGTGCAGAAGATCGTCCTGCAGATGAACTGCAAAATGGGCGGCTCCCTCTGGAAGGTGCCGATTCCTTTCCGCAAGCTCGTCATGGTCTGCGGCATCGACACTTACCACGACATCAAGAAAAGCGACTGCTCCGTTTCGGGTGAGTTTATTTTATTTTTACAACTCTAGATGACATTTAAATGGTTTGTTTTTCTAGCCTTGGTGTCCTCGCTGAATCCCTCATTCACCAATTGGTTCAGCAAGGCCATCATCCAGTCGAAGAAGGAGGAGTTGATGAGCGGCATTGCGTCGGCTTTTGAGGCGGCTCTGGAGGCTTTCAAGAAACGGAACGGCGACTATCCCGAAAATGTGTTCATCTTCCGGTGAGCGCGCCTGTTTTTTGTTTCGAAAGCAAACTAATTTGCCTTTCTTTTCAAGCGATGGCATTGGTGACGGCTGTCTGAATACCTGCGCCAATTACGAGATCCCGCAGTTCGAGGCCGCTTGCCCCAAGAAAATTAACATTACTTTCATTGTCGTACAAAAGCGCATCAACACGCGTTTTTATATGGTGAGGAAAGCGAGACTCACCGTTCGCGGAGTTTGACTAATTCTATGATCTTCTTGAAGGGGAGCGAGGGAAACTTCGACAACGCACGTCCTGGCACGGTGGTGGACCGGCACGTGACCCGGGCAAAGATGTTCGACTTCTTCTTGGTGTCCCAAATGGTGCGCCAGGGCACTGTGACGCCCACCCACTTTGTGGTGCTGCGCGACGACGGCAAATTCGGCCCGGACATTATCCAACGGCTGAGCTACAAGTTGTGCTTTTTGTACTACAATTGGCCGGGGACTGTGCGCGTGCCCGCCTGCTGTCTGGTGAGTGCGAGCAGAATTATCTTTTTTTATATCCTTTTACCCTTAATTTCCCCTATCCAGTATGCCCATAAAATGGCCTTTCTCATAGGCCAGAGCATCAAGCGCGAAACTGCGAGCTGCTTGGCCGACAAGCTTTTCTATTTATAAGAGCACAAAAATTTCGATTTTCTTAAATGGATTCATTCGTTTTTTTCTTTAAGCAAAAGTTCCTTGATTTAGTTTTTAATTCAATTCCAAGTTTACTTTAGCCCGACAATGCGTTAAGTTGCAGAATTTGAAGTATAAATTCTTTAATTTTTTTTAACAAACTCTGAACTAATTTTTAGTCGCTTAAATCAGCGCAATTTGTTTAAGTTCAATAAAGTTCTTTTTTCAAAGGATTTAGGTCCTTCAATCGAGATTTAGTTGCCTTTTGTCCCGTTTATTTGTCTCTTAATTCTTCCTCTATTTTCCTGTATTCCTTGTTGTGCGCCTGCTTGCTCGCTTGTCTGTCTTTCTGTCCACTTCTCTGCTGCACGCTAAGCCTTATTTGTCCATCTGTCCAACCGTCCATAGTAATTTTTAAGCTCTGAGAGTCAAGAGCGACTCTCCGAAAAAGCTCTTTTTGTGCGGCCCTAAAAATGTATAAAAGCTCGACAGCCGCAGGCCTCCGGCAGTGGCCCGCGATCAGAAATATGCAAGTCATCGTGTTGTTATTTCTTGCCGTCGCGTGTGTTTGTGTGTATGCAAGTGCCCGTCTGTCCTGTCCGCTTGTCTGTCCATTTCACCGCTCTGCCTTTGCTTCTCTATGCATCCGCCTTGAAAGCTCGACCAAAAAAAGCTCTCGATCGCCGATGGCCCGGAAATGTATAAAAGCCCAACAGCTGCAGGCCTCCGGCAGTGGCCCGCGATCAAAAATATGCAAGTCATCGCGTGTGTATATAAAGCTCCGCAAGTTGCTTGGGTGCATTAACGGATGTTGAATGAGAATTCAAGGAACAACAACAACAACAACCACAAGCAGCAACAACACAAAATCTTAGGTAAGTGCGAATTAGTCACCGATTTTAAAAACACTACTAAACTTCTATTAGGGAACATTATTATATGTTTGTCTGTCCGTCTATATCTTCGCCCTTAGCAGAGATAAAAGACTTCTCATCATTTCTTTATCAAGATTCGAATGTGGAGGAAGAAAAGACTTTCCCGAATTTATATATATGTATATATATTTATATATTTACATGATTCAAACACATTTACATATTTCGAGTTAAACATTACATACTTTTGATGAAGAAGAAGACGAATCTGAATGATCGAAATCAATTTTAGCATACGAATTCGTAGTCAGCGGCGAAACAGCCGCCGGCGAGGCATCGCCCGCCCCCCCACCCTCACCCGCGCTGCGGTTAAGCGCCGATCCTGTCGTTGCCAGCAAATGCCCGCCAGTGCATTGCGGCAGATCCAGGCTGGCGTAATGCAGTTCATGCTCCGAGGTCACCGACGGCGGTCGCGAGGTCACCGCCGTCAGCTCTTTGCTCGATTTGCTGTGCGCCGGCGTGGCCTCTGGCGTGGGCGAGGCGACGTTGCTGCGCGTGGGCGTGGCGAACTGGACCCGATTGCTGGCCTTGCTGGCGGCGCTCTCGAAGAGTTTCTTTTTGTTCTGCTGATCGAAGATGTCCTTGAACGAGGGCCTTTGGATTTTGCGGTTCGAAATCAACGAGCTGTCGCTTTTGATCTGCAGGATTTTGTAGCCGGACTCCGCGGAGTTGGCCGTGTCCCCCACCGTCGACTTGTTCAGGCCCAAAGTGTAGTCCTCGTTGCTGATCGAATGGGTGAGTTTGCGTTCGTCTAGTTTGGTGTTTGGCGACGGTTCACTGCCGCCGCCAGCGCTGCTTATGTTCAGCACTAAATTCTGTATTTTATTCTCTAGATTTCGATTTTCCGCACTGCTGGTGGGGTCGGCCGTGCTGCGCTTTGAGTTGGAATCCATGTCTTTTGTTGTGCTGGCGCTCAGCATTAATTTCGTAATGTTGTTTTTCAAGTTGGAGGACTCGAGCCGCAAGTTCACTGGCCGGCTGTCATCGATACTGCTCTTGTTCTCAGCCATTGTGGTGTTGATATAGTTGAGGGTCCTGATCGAGTTGGGGAATTTGTCGGTCAACTCGGCCTGGCCGCTGCTCTCGTTCTTCGCGGGCGAGCTGGGCTGGGGCAGGACTCGTTGCTCTGCCTCGACTTCGATCTTGTTGTTGGGCGCGGCGCTGGCCAAGCTGCCCACCGGCCGCATTTCCAGGTAACCACATTCCGTGCTCGTGGCCGTAACCGCGCTGGGCAGTGGCACCGGCGTAGGCATTGCATTAGTTATGATTTTATTATTCCTTATCGTACTCTGAATAGATGAAGACTTAGGCACATTGCTGGCTTTCCACTGGGGCTGCAGCGGCGGCTGAGGTTGCAGTTGCTTGGGCGAAGTCGAGGCAATTTTGGAGAAATCAATTTCCATCAAATCACTCATACGTTCGGCGTTCAACTGGCCACGGTGGCTGAGCAGCGGCGCACTCGTGGACTTCTTCTCCCTTGGCATATTCAAACTGACGACTTCGTTGCCACTGCTGCTGCCGTCCGCGTTCGGCTCGCGGCGGCACTTTAAATACATCACTCCTCGTTGCAGATCGCAGCGCGGTATGTTCGATCTGGAGCCCACGGAGAAGGCTCTCACGCGCGTGGAGTTCCTGTCCACTTCGTTCAGATTACCCAGGCGCTTGTTGATTTTCGTGTGGTCGATTTTACTGCCAATCGAGTACGCGCGCGTGGGGCGTTCGCAGCTGGAAGAAGTACAAGAAATCACTTTAGATTTGGTTGTGTGGAGCGAAGGAGACGCACTCACAGATTATCGGCATCGAGGTCGGAGTCGGGTCCTAATCTTTCGGCTGTGTGTTCGGGGAAATCAAAGCGCAATTGATCGTTCTCAGCCTCCGACAGGCTGGCGGAGCCTGCCAACTGCAAGGCATGCAACTTGAATTGGTTTGATTTGTTTGCATTGATAATTTCATTTGTGGACTTTATCGGTGTCATTGGAATATAATCCTCCATATTCAGGTTTTCTAGAAATACAAACGCAAATGAGGAACAGGAAATTCCAACTACTTGGAGGATCGGCCTTACCACCGTTAATGTCGCTGGCTTTATTGCATTTGTTGTCGGCAATATCATCGATATTCTCCTCAAGGATTGTGCCCTTTGAGGTCCGCGAGCTATCACAAAATTACTTTACATTAATTCATGTTTCTTTTCTAGGAACGAGGACACTCACTTGAAGCGGTAGGGATTGTAGCTGCCGTTGTCGTCGGGCTCGTCGACGCTGATGGAGGACTCTTCGCTCTCGGAGCAGCGCATGGGCGTGCTCAGGGGCGGACTGTGCCTTTGACATGTGTAGGGACGGAATCCTGAAATTGTGTTGCTCCTGAACGCATGATTGGATGTTATGTAGCTTTGGTTGCTGCATTCACTTATTGTTCGGTTTCGAGTCGGCAAACTGTCGCAGCGCTCGCGCCCGTAATCTGTATAAAGGAAAAGGATTAACTATCATTTCGTTAGGGAGGAGATTTGGCATCCTACTGGTGTTATGCGGTGAAGTGCTGTTCCTGATCTCCATGGGAATCTGGCGCTTCTGAAGAACATTGATTGGCTTCGAGGCTTCGGTTGCGGAGGACGAGCGCTTCCTCATCGGCTCCTGGATAGTATCGAACCTGCCCTGGTTCACGTTGATTAAATTCATGTTTGGTTCCGTCTTGGCCGACATGGCGCTGCAAACGGACATAAGAATTCTCTGCCTATAGAAGGATATAAAAAGGACCTACTTCAGAATGGTGTCATGCATATTTTGCGCAGTCACAGCGTCTTCGGTTTCCATCCACAGCTCGCCGGAGCCCAGAACACTTTGTCGGCCCAGTTCCATATAGAAAATGTCCTGGGGAGCGGCATGGCCACATCTGGAATCACAGGCAAGTGAGTTTAAAGGACGAGCAAGTTGGAGCGTAATTCTTAGACGGACCTTCTCACTGTGGTTAGGAGAATCTCGACTTTGACAATGCGGTTCTCGCCGTTGCTCTGCTTCTCGGGCCCAATGCAAATGAACGTCAAGGACTTCGAGGTCAGGCAGCAATGGTAGCTTCCGAAAATGCCCACCTTCTCGGACATGCCCTTCTTCTGGACCACGACTTGCCAGATGTGATCTGAAATTCGCAGGTGAGATATTTTAAGGAGAGAGCAACGCAAACTACTCACCGAAAGGCGGATAAACCTGGTCGGCAATGTTGGCATTGCCGCGCTGGAGGGTAAGCAGACTGTCGAGCCATTTCTTGAGGTCGCTCTCGCTGTCGAGGACAATGCCGAAGAGACCCTCGCGGGAGGACAGACCCAGCACGAATTTGTATTTGGTGTCGTTGCGTCTGTTGATGTTGAAGCAGTTTTGCAGGTAAATCACCCGCTTTGGTTCGTATCTCTGTTTGAATTTCTTCTCGTTGTCGTAGTACTCCAGGCGGGCGCGACTGTTGCAGGTTTCTTCGAACAGGACGAAGAACTTTTTCTTCATGGTTTTTAGTTTCTTTTGGTAGCCGCTGAGGACCAAGCCGTCTCCCATCCTTGAGGTTGATGCCATGCTGAATTTGTTGTTTTGCGCTCTTCTGGAATCACAACAACAACAATGACGCCACAATTAAAAATACCGAATCATCCAGGTTGCCCGGCGGGCCGCACCCGCCCGCGACCGCCATCGCCCTTGGCCTGTTGTTATCTAAATTACCAATGTAATGTTGCAAAAAATGACGAAATTGTTTTGGCCAACAACAAAGTTGAAGCTGAACTTGCACAAAAGCGGGTAAGTTTGTTTGCCCACCGATTATTGTTTTTCTTTTTTAATTAATAACTTTTCGCACTCGTCACATTGAATCTCTCAAAACAAACAATTACAGTTGCGCGACCTCGACTGGCGTATTTGTTTAGACGACTGTCGCCCGCGACTAGAGGTAAGTGCGCATCCCGTTCACAAGTTATTGTTATTACGTTTAATAAATACAAAAATTCTTTGGCTGGCCTAGGCTGGCCTGTCCGTCCGTAGTGGTGGGCAAGACCTACACTCGTGCGCTTGTGTGGGCTGGCCACTAGGTGGCGCAGTGGTTGGTTTATTTCATTGATAAATACACAAGCAGTAGAGCAAAACGCAATTGCGCTAAATATGCGTTTTGGGGCGATTCGGGTGTGGGGTTTGGTTTATTTGGCACTCGCGCGGTTTGTTGTAAGGGTTTGTTTGTTTTTTCTTCTCGGCAATTGCGTATGTACCTTTGCATTTACACTTCAAATCCACATCACGTTGCTTGCGCCTCTCCTCTCTCCATTAAAATATCCCGAAAAAAGCAACAACAACTCTTCTTCTTTCTTCGTTGCGAGACGATTGTTGCCAGAGTTGCCAATTTTAAAGTGTTGCAGAAATATTGCCTGGGATGACCAATTTTTACATAAAAAACCAAATAAATTACTTCTGAATATAACGTAGAGGCTAATTTAAACCATGATGACCCATTTAAATTAACTTTTTCCTTAAAATTTTCTTTAAAAATAATTCGATTTATTTATAAATGCAACTCTACTATAAAAATAATTTATTGCAGATTTTTGCGCCAGACTATTGCAATATTTGGCGTATATCGATTAATCCATGCTGCCAGAAACTTAACATTTTGCATTTTTTGTTTAATATTTTAAATTTAAAACAGAAAATCCAAATCAATTGGTTGGTAAGTTTGATTTTTCGTAAAGCAATTTAATAGATGTTTTTTTTTCTTTTAGCCAAATTATATATATCAGAATAACCCGAAATTATTTTTTTTATATCTTGCATTTTTAGGTTTTTGGGGTGTCAACCCTGCTTGGAACATATGTGAATGAAACAGTTTCGATTCATGTATACCTGCAGCACCCTGTGTTTATTTTAGAGTTTTATTATTATTATTAAAAAGCGGAGAGTAATGTAAGAGCAAAAAATCCGCATCATTGTTCGGTGTTGAAGCGACGAGAAGTTCAACAAATTTAAATGTAGATGAAACTTATCAGCACAGCATTAAGTTCGTAAATGACAAAAACCTGTAAGTAAATGAACGGTGAAACAATACAAAGCGCACGCACACAGCCGCATGCACGCACACACAAACAGACAGACAACCACACGCAAATCATTTCATAGTTTTTTTTTTTTAAATTAACAAACCGACAGATGTAGACGATTCTTTATTTGACCCAGGACCATTTAAAACAAAAAACCCCGAATATTCTGCATCAAAAACGGAAAAAGTTGCTGTTTCATTCTGCATTGATTCTTGCCCTTATTTACATACATACATATGCATTGCGTATATGATAAATTTCCATTCCCTTATTGTTAGTGTCGTTTCTGTTGAAAAAGTCCATCAAAAGAAATCGGCTTGATTCATTAACATAATACGCTAGTCCCACTTAAATAGTTTATCGCCAGCGGCAGCCAAAACCCGCATCAAATCAGTTTCTGGCAAACATACAAACAGAATTAACCCAAATGCGAAAGTCTCTTTTTCCGTGTGAATATAAAATAACATTTCCTGGAACCGAACTAAACAAATTCTCCAAAACCGAGAAATATTATTTAATCAAGTGCTTCAAGTATTTTGTGAAATTTGTGCATGTGCCTGTGGATTTCAAGGACAGTGAATTAACTTCAAGGATGCCGCTTCCCTTCAATTTCCTAAAGGTCAGGATTACAAAACAGAAATCGTGTTAAAGTATTATTTACCCCCTGCCACAAATTCCATATAATCGCCGTCAATTCGTTTGCTTAAAATCGATCGCCTTACGAATTTCCCCTCCAGCCGATCAGCTGTTTACGCTGAAAATACTTTAAAGTAAATAAAAGGCGTAGGTAAACATTAAACGAGGAACCAGAAGCGTATGAAATTGATAAGTCGGAGTTTTTGCCGCGCTATATCGGGTTTATTGATTTCTTAGACAATTTTAGGACCCATGTGTTTGTATCTTAAACTCGATCGCAGATAATCGAGTATCTTTGTATCTAAAGATACAAATGCGTAAATAAATTTTGTATTGTGTTCAGGGTCATCGGTTTCCGAATATCCTTATCTTCTGCCAACAGACAAACAAAAGAGTCGGTTTTTTTCGGTTTCACATATAGATGTTTTGCAAAATTTGTTTACAGCGAAATGGCCAACTTTGAGATTACAATCGATTTTCGAAAAAAGCGCGTAACGTTTTCAAGTGTTTTCCAATTTTAGAAAGGGATTAACATCTAATTTATATTTCACGAATATTTATTTTGAGCCTTAAAATTTCGAATTAATTTTAATTATGGAAAAACTCCATAATTGTTATGAAAACCGGTATATTCTTTATTTTTATATATTTATCCTTTCATGCTGAGGTTACCTAGCAACGGGTTTTTGTGTATTGTGTTCCAAAAATGCAGAAAAGTTAAAAAAAAAAACACTTTTTATTTTATTTAATGTT
>JBAMCP010002691.1:0-10862 GCA_037075105.1 Lissocephala sabroskyi | reverse complement strand
CAGGAGGGGGGAGGGGGTTGGTAAATTCACCAAAATTCCATCTAGGGTGGGGGCAGGGGGGGGGGGAAGTTGGTTCTGAGACAATTCTAGTGCAACACTCGGCGATCCTCGAGCCGGACTCTTCGTATTATTCTAAGAGAGAACACATTTCGCCCCGAGCTGGCGCCGCTTTCGTCCTGGGGGTACAGTCTGTCGTCCTTTTCAATAGAGTTCGGTTAGAGTTGTCGATAGGAAACAAAAGAGTCCAATCCTCTCGTCGTAAAGCCACTGTTAACTTATAGTTTCATTGTTCGTTTTGTTTTCATCTATAGGAAAGTATCCGAAAGCAATCTTAACTTATCTGCTGGGAAATAAACAAGGTGCCACGTAAACGAAACATTGTGCGATCTTTATAAAGATTTCAAGTAAAAATTTCATCGGTTTTTTGTATAATTAAAGACCTGGTTGGTTTTTTGGGTCCCTCATATTCGAAAGGTTAAGGTTATCTTTGTGAGTCAGGAAACCAGTTCAAAACGGCAAATCTATATTTGGTATTTTAGGTATTTTTTTTGGTAGTTTTTTTTTTTCTTTTTTTGGTATTTTTGTTTGAAACCCAAATCTGCATTATACATAAACATTTAAAGCTGGATCTTTGTTGGTTTCGATTTCGGATCAGTTATTTTTCAAATTTACGAGTGTTTTTTGTTGTTGTCGTCTGCATGTTGTGTTCTTGTTGTTGTTGTTGTTGCGATAAAGCTATTTTGACAGCAGTCTTGAACGTTCTTCTCTTTTAAGTTTTTAGTATTATTTTTTAAATGTATACATCTATATAATTCTCAAGGTTTCTTTCCTATCGATTCTTGTTCTTTCTTCTCGGATAGTACAATTCAAATAGAAGTTAAAGCTTTTTCCACATCATCTAATCGCTCTCTCTCTCTCTCTTTATCTCGCTCTTGCAGGGTCCATCAAGTGTGAAAGGAAAACAGGGTGTCAACGAAATTAAGCTACGCTCGAAGTTCTTTTGGTTCATCTGGGAATGTTACGCATCAAAATTTTTAAGATTGGTAAGTTCATAAATTCTTCTAACAAAATCGAATCCTTGGTCTCGCCTTAAAGATAAATCCCGTGTGTGTCTCATCTAATTAGTAGTTCTTTTTTTTTTACTAGCAGGCACTTAACAATTTGCAAAGAAAATAAAATTTGACTTGTTATGTGTTCGCGCGTGTGTGTGTGTGTGACAGGAGTGTGAGTGTTAGGCGGATCCTGCCGGTTAGTTGGGAATGTTTTTTATAACGGTATAGAGTTTGATTTTTCTGGGATCTCCAAACTGAGTCTACGGTTGGTTTGGGGGGCGGGGTAGCTTTTTTTCCAGGAGTTTATTGTGTGTGTGGATGCTTTTGTGAGATTATTCGATATCTAAAAATAACTTCGATGCTTTCGGTTAATACTTTTAATGTTCTCTCAAAGGTCCGTAGCTCAGCCACCTTAGCTAGATTTCTACTTTAAATAATTTTCTTGACTTTAATTTAATTTTCTCGTTTTGGGGCGTTTTTTTCCTTTTGGTTACATTTAACTTTCTTTTTTATTTTTAATATTTTCCAAAATTCAATTACAATTTTAAGGTTTCTCTTTTGGTTTTCGTAGTTCTTTCGAAAGCTAGTCAGGTTGTGTAATTGAATTGAATTAATAACTCCCATAGTTCTTCTCGGTTATAAAATCCACCGCCCCTAATGTCGGTTTCGGTTCCTAAGTTAAAGCCAGATCTCTAATAGTTCAGTTTGCCAGCCCCTCGCTGCCGCCGTCTCTCTATATACACACACACCATATACACATACATATAGATCTCGGGAACCTAACAGTCTAAAACTGCTAAAAGCTCGGTTAACTATGGCAGCTACTAAAGATATATATACATATCCATATATATATCCGTATGCATGTGTAAATTGGTAAAGCTTTGATTTTCAGATCCCGAAAAAGACAACGAAACGCGCAAGGGAAAGGAAAACGGGTCACTAAACTTGAATCTTTTTTTGTATATATAAAGGGTCCCATATCAATCGCTCCATATCAATCAATCGTTTGGCTATCGAAAGATCATACAGTTTTGTATTCCTATATAGATTTTTTATATATGCGTATATAACTTTTGTTTTTCTAAGCCGGGTTCGCAATTCCTAGACTCGAGGGGGGAGGGAGGAAAAATACGCTTTTTTCTGTATATAAGTAGGTATATATCATGTATATATATATATTTATATACACACACATCTATATATATGTATATCCATATATATATATATATTTATGCTAACATTTGACTTTTCGGTTTTGGTTGTTGGTTGGTTTCTCGAAGAGGCTTATTTACAAAAGGCCGATTTCGAAATAAGATTTGTAGAATTACTAATATTACTATTATTTGTTGTATTATCTTTTATATTTAAATTATTACTACTATTATTGCATACACGTTCTCGTTTTCTAGTAAACTTATTCTCAGTGATCTTCGAGGCCATCGATTCTGCATCCGCCACAGCGACCGACCCCGTTGTCATCGTCTCGGATCGGGATCTCGGTATCGTCGTATATAATCCTCCTGCTTGGTCGTCGGCTGTCGTTGCCGCCGCCGCCGCCGTCGACTCAGCGTCCTCAGGTATGACCGTTTCCATAATACGCGGCGAATGCGAACGCCCACGTAATTGTCCTCCACTTACAGGAGCCATTCCAAATTCGACCAGCTGATGTTCGGGATGGTGATGGTGGTAGTGATGCGTTGGCGATATGGCAAGCGATGCGGATCGCAGTGGTGAATGCACTCGATGCCTCAGCGATGTCTCAACCGTTTGTGGCGATTTGGGTTGTGTTGATGACGTAGCCGGCGTTATTGTAAGCATCTCGATGTTAATCACGGAGTTGGAGCGCTCCCTTTCTGATATTCAGCTGCCATATTTGTTGGAAGATGCGTAGCTATTAACTGCAGATCCATTTGATGGCATGTGAGTATCAGGCACTAAATGTGGTGTTCTACTAGATATAGGTGGCAATATAGGACTTGTTGGCCAATGATAAGTAGCGGCGGCGTTATTGGATGAGGGAACACTTCTATGCAAAAAGCAGTCATGTTAATTCTCATTTTCACAACATCTCTACATAACTTCTACATCAAATGGCAATGACAATGAATTTCCGCCATGAACCAAACATCAACTTTGCATAGAAGATGATCTCCTATTCAATTTCCCCCAAAAAGGCTCTAAGGATTGTCGCATCCGATTTTCCCACAATTAGATTACTTTTAGATACCCAAAAATTGTAAAATTAGATATCTTTCGATCTGTGATCTTAAGACTGTCTAACTCGATTACTTTTAGATACCCAAAAATTGTAAAATTAGATATTTTTTGATCTGTGATCTTTAAGATTGTCTAATTAGATTACTTTAAGATACCCAAAAATTGTAAATCCTATTATATATCTTTCGATCTGTGATCTTAAGATTGTCTAACTCGATTACTTTTAAATACCCCAAAATTGTAAATCCTATTATATATCTTTCGATCTGTGATCTTAAGATTGTCTAATTCGATTAATTTTAGATACCCAAAAATTGTAAAATTAGATATCTTTCGATCTGTGATCTTAAGATTGTCTAATTCGATTACTTTTAGATACCCAAAAATTGTAGATCCTATTAGATATCTTTGATCTGTGATCTTAAGATAGTCTAACTCGATTACTTTTAGATACCCAAAAATTGTAAAATTAGATATCTTTCGATCTGTGATCTTAAGATAGTCTAACTCGATTACTTTTAGATACCCCAAAATTGTAAATCCTATTAGATATCTTTCGATCTGTGATCTTAAGATTGTCTAATTCGATTCCCTCCCTTAGTTAGTTTATTTTTAAGTACCTTTAGATTTAGTATCCTTTTTTTTAAATTTTAATATTTTAAATTTCAGAGGCAGGGTATAGCCAAATTTTGGCTAAAATTTTTTCGACGCTACAGGAGTATAAACTGTTTTTTTGTTTTTTTGAATTTTTTATTGCATACTTTTAGGCGATTAACCCGGTTTGCATTAAAAAAAAATCGTTGCATACTTTTAGGCGATTAACCCGGTTTGCATTCAAAAAAAAAACCGTAGCATACTTTTAGGCGCAAAAATCAACGAAAAACCCTGGCCTACCCCCACTATGAAAATTGAATTGCTGAAATAAAGAAAAAATTTAACCACCCCCCACGGCGAAAGTTTTTTTCGAAAATGGGCAAGGGGGTCCCTAGAGGAGTTCTAATGGGGCCTACGCAAGATCCTAGCCTGACACTATAAGGGGGCTCAATAAAAAGGAAATTTGTTGCCTGATTTTAGGCGAAATTTAAATTGGAAATACTGCTGATCTAGAAGTTGCCCATAAGGTCTAAATTTGCACCTTATATAAATAAGGATATTTAACTGCACCCCCTTGTCCTTTAAAAAGGACGGAAATTTGTTTTATTTGTGGCAATTGGGTCCTAATGGGGTCCTAGTGGAGTTCTAGCGGAAATCCTAAGCTGTTTCTTGAGGGAGTGCTTGATTTTTAATTGCCTACTTTTCGGGGCTGATTAAAATTGAACTATGTTGCCGGATTTTGGCTGAAATTTAAATTCCTAATGTTTAAGCTCCCCTGGAAGTCTGACCTAAACGAGGTTCTTATTTTGTCCTGCTTGGTCTGCTCCTACTCAATTTCTAAGCATCGCCAAGTGAGCCTTTTAAGGCCGAAGGAGCATGGCTAATAGAAATCCTGACTTGTCTGTCTTCCAGAGCCCCCTCATGGATACAGAGTATGGAAAATAATCGGACTTAAAAGTTGCCTCTAAAGTTGGAGAGCCTAACTGAATTTTGTGGTCGTGCTAACTCAAAGATGAATGGCCGTGGATGGGAGTGGGTGACAAGAGAAAGTGACGGTGGTGCAGGACTCACCTTGAATGGGGGAATAACATCGGCGAGGTGTTGAACATCGATTGGGGCGTCGGCTGCTGGATGGGGGCAGCCGCTGTGTCGGGATGTAAAAAATTGCGCCTCTGCTCGATGCGCTCCTGGTGCTGCGTCAGGCAGCGGGACAACAGGTCTGGAAGGCTTTCCATGTGTTCCTGGCAATAAAAATATAGTTAGTTAAGAGATCTAGTTCGATTTATCCTTGACTCACTTGCAGGCTTTGCATTTTATCTTCTAGGTTCGTTAGTCGCTCTTCGATGGCATCCTGGCGGCTCGACATGTCCGATATTATTTCGTAGACGGTGTTTTGAGTCTGCGGAAGATAAAAAGAAAGATAAGTAAAGTGTCAGTGGCTAGAAGGGTTGGGTGGGTTGGTTCTTTAGGTACCTTGGCCATATCGGTTATTGTGTTTGCGTTATCCATAAGTTTGCGCTGATCCATTTTAACTTTTCGCAACCTAAGTGCAGTGGGAAGAATCAATGCTGTCAAATCTTGTATGAAAACACATTCACGCCAACAAAACATGAGAGAGAGAGAGTTGTACGAAAACTCGAACGATTCTCAGTGAAACAGAACGAAAAAAACATGCCTGGGACAGGATTTTCCACAAGTTTCCCGCTCTTTTCTTGAGAACGGGTGTTTGAGACTCGGAAAATGAAGGGTGAGAGGAGAACAAACAAAAAAGGGTGAAGATTAGGCGGTCGGCAGGCTGGCCGACGTTAAGAAGAAAGTTAAAAAAAGGACGTTAAGGTTGCAGAAAATCGTATCTGGAAAAATACCACAGATCAGGATCACATGATATCGTTTTTGCCTTCGAGTGCCACAAACAAGGTGAGGCCGGAGTTCAGCTTCACTTTGCTTTTCATCAAGTGAACATTTAAAACACACACATACATACATATATACATATGCGATAGTTGTTGTTGATGAATGGGTGAATCATCAGAATGCGCATCGATGATGTACGTACGTTTGCATGGCGGATGTAAAAGTTAGTAGATGATTGAATTTGAAATGCTTAACGACATTGGGGCGACATTTTTCGATACGATATTCTAGAACATTAACGCTGCATGCTATTTATGTGGCTATTCTTGTTTTTTTTTTTGCATAACGTAAAAACAGGGCTTTACAACCTATTTACAGGCTAGTAAAACGAGTTCAATCATTACAGAATGTTTTTGGTTTTATCAACTGTTTTTGTTCATTTCGATTTGGTTATCTTTTGTTGTTTATAGTTTATCGGGGCGTCTTTATTGTCGATCGGAGGATGCGTTGCGGTCTCAAGAAAAAGAAACTAAAATACGGCATGACCCTGTGATGGGGTTAGTAAAGCTGATCGGCCGATTGGTCGGCATTGCAGGGCCGAAATGAAGGCGAATTTACACAAAGAAATTAAAAAAAAAACGACGCTGACAAATGATGGGAAATAAAAAATAAACTACGATTACAAAATGAAAGCGACCGCAAATATTCTCGATGGGCTTTGGTACCGTTAATCATGGAATTGGATTTAATACGTTTGCGGCTTTTGGTTATCGATTTGATTGCTTTATAGTTGGTTGTTGGATTATTTTTGATTTGATTTTGTGGTCTGACAGTTAGTTGATGATAGATCTCTAAATATACTCACGCATATATAGCTAGAAGGAACTTTCTTTGGTGGGTTCTTACACGGCCGGGATTAACCCGTTTTACTAGTCTTGTATGTTTGTAAATGAGCCAAGTTTCACGAAGAACATTCGCCGCAGCATTTTTCAGCTAAATCATTTGTGAGAAGAAATGAATACAAAGTTATTAGAATCATTACATCCACTAAATTGGCTCCTAAACCAGCAGCCATAGCCTCATTCGCCCATCCCAGGCAAATGAAACCACAGCCGCCAAAACGAAATGGGGTCTGGGGGGGATTGGGGACGTTCTTATACCCTTTTGGTCAACTGCGTGTCCATCATAAAGTTGTGCACATGCTTTTCGGCACGGGTCAGCTCCAACTTGCGGGATACAACAGCCACGAGTAATGCCGTGCAACCAGCACCCTGTAAACGATGCAAATACAAGGTGATTAGTCTCGGGATCTCATCAGATTGGGAGATGGGAGAGTCAAGATCTTTGGGATATTTTTTAATTTTATGTGGGGAATATTTGAATGCAAGTTATTCGTTTTGTTGTCTTTAAACCAGAATTTATTTTCTCTCTAGAAATCGAGATAATTGAAAATGTTATGTTCCCTGACACACGAAATCATTTAACGGATGTAAGATGACGAAATGATGAATGTTTCGGATCGATTAGCGGCGGAGGGGGGAGAGAGCGATGTGTAAGATTGATTGACTGATTGATTGATGGATTTTATAGCTAATTGTAAGTTGGGTTTGGGGTTCGATTATTGTGGATAGGTAAACGATATAGAGCAAAAAGGTAGCTTTCAAATACGACTGGCAGACTCAAGAATCGATTGTAAAATTGAAGTGGAAATTTCTAGGGGTTGTAGTAGTAGTTTTACAACAGTTAGAAAAGTCTGGCAGATATACAAACATACATTCGATACAATTATCTAAATTATACTTCAAATAATAAAACGCAATTCCTTTCATCGTTTTTTTTTTCTCATTAGGACTACGATTCAAACAATATACAGAAAAAAGAGAACAGACAGAGCGAGAGCGAGAGCGAGAGAGAGAGAGAAAGTATAGAAAAAAGCTTAAGCAGAGAGAATCTTTAAAAAGTGGGCTGGTTTCCTGGGCGGCCCCTTTTTTGGGGTTGCGAAAAACTCTCCCTGGGGATCACTTCAGTCGGTCGGCCGCGGTTCTTATATGCAGGTTATGTGGATATTTACAATGTTAGTAGTTTTTTTGGAGGCTGTTGTTTTGATCTTCGATTATGAGTTGGTAGAAGCTGAAGAGAGCTTTGCTGATTTTATGGTTTTGGGGTGGGGAAGGAGGTGGGGTGCATTTGAAATATTTACTATATTTGTTTTTCTCATTTTGAAGTCTTTTGTTTTTTGGTATTTTTTGAATGGTACTTATAGGTCTTTTGTTAAAAACTCACCATTATTCCTGTACTGACAGCGATACCTCGTCCACAGTACGTGTTCGGAACAATATCACCGAAACCAACACTCAAAAATGTGATCGCTATTAGCCACATTGCATTTAAAAGATTCGCATGTTCTTCGTCATGAAATCTGTTGCGTTTGCAATTGCATTTGGGGGCGGGGTGGGGGTCCATTTTATTTTTGTTTTCAATTTATTCATTTTCGATTCGTTTTTTTGGTGGGTTTATAATCGTTTATGGTTTTGGGTTTGCGGTTTGATTTGATAGATTTATTCATTGATAGATTATTGGTGGTTGATATTTTGTTGTTGTCGATTTAACAGGGGCAAATAATACACACGCACGAAGAGCGTATCAGATAAATGAAAGGGAAAGAGAGATAGAGAAAAATATCGTATGATTGGCTTAATGTAAAAATAAAAGCAAAAATCGAATACTAAAATAAAATACTAAAAATAATCGCTCGTCTTCGACATCTTGTAAGATTAAAGAAAACACAAATTACACAACAAAAAAAGAAAATCAAACAAAATGCAAACTAAAAACGGAAAATTGAAAACCAAAATGCAAAGCAAGAAACTCGAGTAAAACGAAATTAGTCAACCGATAACGGGATTCATATATATATATAGAGTATATATAATTATACTGAGAGCAAAAATCGAAGAAAGTTCGTGAGCAAAACACAAAGAGTGGGAGTTCAGAAAAGTTCCTCGGTGGTAAAGGCATTCAAAAAATATTCAATTCGTCGTTTTTATAGTGCAAAGAAATTGTTAAAAAAAAACGTCAACCAAGCAGACCTCGACGGGTGGTTGGTCTGTCGGATGAATACACTCATTCAGCTACTCAAACACTCACACATTCATTCGGGGATTCACGATGAGTTAGGGGCACTCACGCCGCGGCGGTTAAAACAGAAAGAGTGATAAACACATTGACAGGGGGCGGCTGTGTGTGTGTGTGTGTGTGTATGGGTGTGTCTCATATATAAAAAGAGTATATATATAAATATATATTGATGTTGATGTTTATAATACAGCGAGACAGCGACAGCGACACACATAAATATGCATGAGAGTGGTTCGGGGGGTGGAGGGGTGGGGGTGGCTCGGTGGTTGCTGGTTAGTGTGTGTTAAATGTGAGAAACCAAAAACTCATTTATGGAATGAACTAACGCGCGGCGCAAAACGAACTTCGCTGCTGTCAAAAAAACTCAACTCTCAACTCAAAGGATCCGAAGATCTTCTTCTTCCTTTTGTACGTTAGAACTCAAACCAACCACTTGCTGGAGTCCCAGGATCCGAGTTGCGTTGCCTGGGATACTGGGACTCTGAGCAAGATCTGAAACTGGATCGAATTTGGGAGATAATCTCAATCTATGCATTTCTACGCGGGGTTCGGTTCCTTAACTTTCTGTGTGTATTTTTTTTCTGTGTGTTCGGTAAACGTTCTTGTTGTTTTTGTTGTTATTGTTGGGGGTATAAAGTACTCTACGGGGATATATACACATATATCATTGGTTCTGGTATTTTTCGCTTTATTGGGTTATTGGTTTGGGTTGGTATCTTGAGATTTCGTATATGTGGTATCATAATTAGGTACGTACGTATTTAGTGCATAATACTTACCACCATGCCGCAGGTGAGGGTAATACCGCGTCCACAGTATGTGTTTGGCACTATGTCGCCATAGCCAACACAGAGAAATGTGATGGCAGTTAGCCACATGGAGTTTAGCAAATTCGCG
Organism: Lissocephala sabroskyi; assembly: GCA_037075105.1. Lineage (NCBI taxonomy): Eukaryota > Metazoa > Arthropoda > Insecta > Diptera > Drosophilidae > Lissocephala > Lissocephala sabroskyi. The sequence goes on along the minus strand of JBAMCP010002691.1, from coordinate 1,107 downwards.
TGCTCCTCATCGTGGAACCTTTCGTATATATGCGCATATATTGGATTTGGTATTATTTGGTATTTTTTTTGGTTTTGTTTTGGGTGGTTCGTTTGGTTCGTTTCGTACGACATGGAAATTGTTGGTATTTTTTTTGGTATTTTTTGCATATCATAGAGATCGGGTTTTGGTTGATCATACGATAGTTGCAGGCAATTTTGGTATTGAGGAATTTTCAGTATCGATAACGGTATCGGGTATCGGATTCGTAATCAGTTGGTATTTGGTATTTTTTTTTTGGTATTTTTTTTAGTTATTTTCATTTGCAATTGGTGGATACAGAAGTAGGGTGAGAAGTGGAGTAAACAAATAAACAGATGTGAAATTATGTGAACATTTTTTGTTGTCATTTTTTTTTCTCCAAAAACAAAGAGTACAATTTTTGTATTGATAAAATTCTTTTAGAATATAAAACAACCAAAAAAAAAAACGAATCTTTTTTATGCATAAAAAGAAATATATATATAGAGCAGATAAAACGATATAAAAAATCAAGAACTCGAACAAACCAAACACGGAATCAAATAAGGAGGTTAACGCAAGGATTACGCAAGGTCCTGAACATACTGGGCACGAATATATACAAATATATGTATATATATATATTAATCTATTTAAATACAATGACATGGGGCGTTGAATGGGATCGGTTGGGTTGTTTTAAGGACTCTGTTGTTAAATTCCTGACTGCTGTTTTTGGGTTTGTTGTTTGGGTTCTGTGGATTTCGCTGTACTGAATGAAGGTGCGCAAAAAGGAACTCAAAGGTAAAAGCAAAAGGCCGGCAGGCAGGGAAGCTTAGCTGAATTGATTGGCCGGCAACTTCTGGTTGTTTAGCTTAACTGAGCCAACTCGGCTCAGGACATGCAGCGGGTGTGTGTGCGTGTGTGCGCTGCACAAACTTAAATGTAAGCCATCCATCGCCAGGCTCTTGGCTGTGGTCTTGCTTTCGCTTTAAGGACTCGGACCCGGGGCAATTTTATTTGCCAGTTTGAGTGGGCGGCAGGGAAGGCCCATCATTTGTCAGTCTTAGATGGGCAGAGACACCAACACACAACACACACAGCACA
>JBAMCP010002690.1:0-10868 GCA_037075105.1 Lissocephala sabroskyi | reverse complement strand
GGATTGAATTTCGTGACTCTCCACAGGCATGCTGAATCTTGAGCCAGCCGATAATGTTACTTTTGAATCGAAAAACTCGGAAATTACCGCCCGCATCCTAATCAATTCCGTGGCCAAAATTCCCATATCCTATAAGGTAAGCGCCGTCCACCAAAATCACAAGGACCTCAAAATTAATCTCCCTTTAATCTCCAGATACAGACCACATCGCCGGAGAAGTTCCGGGTGCGCCCGCGCTGCGGGGTGCTGGGACCCAATGAGACGGCCGAGGTGGGAATTTGGCTCAAGCCGGAGCACGCCTTGTCCCCGGACTCCAAGGATAAGTTCCTGGTGATGGGCATGCCGGCTGGGAGCAAGGACTGCGGCGGCCCCGAAATCGCCGAGATGTGGAAAAACAAACCCACCAACAGTCCCGACATCGAGCAGCACAAATTGGTCTGCCGCATGGGCGACGGGGACAAAGGCGGCGCCGCCGGTGCCTGCAAGGACCAACCCGCCAGTAAATGTGGCCAAGGCGCCCAGAAAGCACCCATGTCGGTAGGTAGCCGATCCTTCCTGCCTTGAAAAAAATTCTTAATGTTTTGGTCTTTCCCCAGCCGGAGCAGCGCGCGGACTTTCTGGAGAGCCAACTGAAATACACGCAATACATGCAATACGCGACGCTGGCGGTGGTCCTGCTGCTCCTGTGCGGGTTGGGCTATCTGCTCTACCAGCAGTACCAGGCGTCGACCTGCCCCAGCCAGAAGACGGCCGCGTTCGGCTGCAAGGGCCGCAAATAATATTTACTCTCCCAATGCAATCTCACCGCAGAGAGCATAGCCACCAGCAGCGACGCTCTGCTAGGCCAAATCCAAGGATTCCCCTTGGCCATTGCTGTGCCTGTCGTAGATGAAGACGCAACTTGCCAATGCCTGGAGTCCTTGGAGTTGACTGATGCCGACTGCCTGGAGGCCTTGCTGCTGGCCCAGCTCGAGTTGGCCCTCCGGCAGCAGCGCCTCACCGAGGGCACTGGCAGCGTGGCCGGTGGTGGCTATCTTCTCGGTCTGATTGCATTCGCTCGTAAATTCGCGCGAGCCATTTTATCCCTGTCGCTGCTCTGCTGCATTCTCCTTGCTAGTTTCTACCTGGCCAGTGTGTACGACGGGCCGGAGCCCCAGCCCACGGCCCTGGCTGCACTTGGCCCACGGACGGACACAGTCTCCGCGCTGGTCCACTGCCAGAGTCTGCTATGAAATCGGTGTCCTCAAAATTGAAGCCCAAAATAAAACGAAAGAAACCCAAGACCAATGAAATTCCTTGTGCGGGTCCTGGGCTGTTTGAATTTGTAAGAATAAAAAAGCCAAGTTAATTAGTCTGTAAGGGGAAGAATATTAATGGGCGGTGGTTTGGAAAAGTGCGGCCCGCCCCGCCCACACACGCCACGCAGCGGGCGTGCGAGTGGGCGGGGCGGCTCTTCGACGAATCTTTAATAATATTTACTTAATTACATGAAAAAATCTAACTGAAAGATTTGCAAAAATAAACCGATTCTTGAACTGTCCTGGAGGAGTCACTGTAAGCGTATAAAGGGGAGGGGGGTGGTTGTCCGTCAAGCGTTGGGAGTGTTGGCTTTTTATTTTTTGGCACGCTTGCTGGTTGTTTGGGATTTGGTCGAGGCATCGTCCGAGGATTCCTTGCTGGCGCTGTTGGCCTTCTTCGATCTGCTGGTGGGTTTCTTCCCCTCAACCGCTGATTTCTTGGCCACTTCCCCGACCTCAGCTGGTTCGGCTTTGGTTTTGGTTTCCTCTTTCGGTTCGGTTTTGGCCTCGGCGGGAGTGGCAGGTTCTTCTTCTTTCGCTTCTTCAGCTCCGTCGTCCGCCTTGACCAGGAATATACTGTGCTGGCCGCCGCCCGTGGCCAGTAGCATCTTCTTGCCTTGGGTATTCTTGCTGGCCACAAGGACAGGCTCCAGCTCGTCGTCGCCATCGCCCACGCCCAGCTGGCAGTTGGAACCAAAGCCCCAGCTGTACAGGCCGCCGTCCTCCGTGATGGCATAGGAACAGGCCTCGCCGCAGCCGATGACGCTGACCTTCTTGTCGCTGAGGGTTTTCACGGGGGTCAGCTGGCCGACCACCTCGTCGTCAATGTGGCCCAGGCCGAGGCGGCCGTAGTCCCGGCGGCCGACGGCCGAGCAGCGGTAGTCCTCGTCCAGGACCAGCGTGTGGTGCTGGCCGCCCACAATCTCGCGCACGCTCTTCAGCGTGGTGGCGATGGGGTTGAGGACGCGGTCGACTTTCTCGTCGTGGACGAGCTGCTTGTAGTTGTTTAGGCCCACCGCCCAGATGGTTTGGGTGTGGGCTTCGCGGGCAAAGGTGCAGTAGTTGGTGGCCCAGATGGCTTCGATGGCCTTGACTCTCTTGATGATCAGCGGCAGCGGCCTAAGCAGGTCCAGTTTGCCCCGGCGTCCTGGAGGAAAGAGAGAGCGTTAGCCAATTCCCAGGCCACGTGGTTTTTGCTTACCTTCGCCGCCAACCGAGCGCTCGGAGACGCGGCCCAGCTGCCCTTGCTCGGCACAGCCGACGGTGAAAACTTTGCCCGCTGTGGTGAGAATGACCAGATGGTCGGCCCCGGAGGCAATGCTGGAGCAGACAGTGCCCTCGAGTAGGTTGATGGGCGTGCGTTTGTTGCCCTCCATGGTGAGGCCCATGTTGCCGTGGGAGTCGCGGAACGAGCCCCAGGCATAGACGCGTCCGTCCTCCATGAGGCAGGCGGAGTGGGAGTCTCCCGCGGAAATGGTCAAGGCCTTGCCGGGCAGATCGACCAGGGCTGGGGCGAACTCGGAGCCGTCCTTGCTAGTGTCGCGGCCCAAGGCGCCTTCATCGTTGCAGCCGAAAGAGTAAATATTGCCGGCCTTGGTGAGGACGAGGCAATGCATGCCGCCCGCTTGGATGTCCACGGGATTGGGGATGCCGTCGACGAGGGTGGGACGCTTGCGCTCTATTACATCTTCGCCCAGGCCGAGTTGGCCGGTGTCGCCGGTGCCGCAGACGAGGACGCGGCCGACCACAGTGCGTCTTTTGGGCAGCGGCACGCTGAAGATTGTGCGCACTTTCTTTAAGGTGCGGGTCTCCTCTCCGTTGGTGGCGAGTGCCTTGCGTTTGTTGTTGGCTCCATTCTTGACGGGCATTTTATTTCCGTTGATTTAACGATGGATTTCGCAAATAAGTTAGGTTATAGGCGACTGACTAGATTGCTTGCGGCCGCGAGTGGTACAGATTGGCGGAGCAGCAAAAGTAATCTTGCGGATGGCGTTGTGCTCAAACGATGCCTCACTTAACACTGTCGCTGGGGCGCGGAGGTTTGTGTACCTGGGATCTTGTTGTTTGCAGTTGCCTTTGAGGAAATGCGCGGGAAAGCCGGCGGTGGTGGAAACAAAGAAAAAAAACAGCAGCTGCGTTTAGGGTTGCCAGTGCCTTTGAATGCTCAACGCGTGTGTACGGAAAGTCGTGTAGGGAGGGACAGCTCAATTTATAAACGGCTTTGCAACATCTACATTAAAAGGGGCTTAATAAATATCTGAACAAAATTTATTTTCTTTTTACTATTTTTGAAATATAAAGACATGGCAGCTCTGTCTGTCGAACGATCAGCTAAGCCGAATTTAATTTATGGCCACCACAACCGTTTTAAGGGTTACCAAAATTTTTAAAATTAAATTCACGGCCATAACACATCATAAGTTTTTTTCTAGGCCTTAATTATTTATTTAAGTTTCAATTAAAATTAAACGTGGTGCGCCAAGCGCATTTCTGACCAGGGTTGCATTCGAGCTGTGTATCTGTTTTTCGAATGCATTCCTGCGCTAGCATCACAGCCGCCATCTTTTATTAGAAATTATAACTAAATTTTCGTTCACTTTTTTCTAAATCGCGGTAAATTACAATAAAGTTATTGTAAAGTTTAAAAATTAACAGTTTGCGATCCCAAGCACACCAGCAACGCACTAAATTGCTTGTGAAAAAGTAAGAAATCAATAGTGTCGCCCACTGACGGTCAATGGCCGCTGCGGGTCGCCACCACTAAAATTTTGTTGGCGCTAATTCATTCAACATTTTTCCGCTGCAATCACACCGTTCCAGATGTCCCAGCGTCCGCGCCGAATCGTGGCCAAAAAGGAAGATGATCTGCAGTCCTTCCTCACCAATTTCCACAAAGACCTTGAGGAGAACTCCGACACCACATCCCCGACCCAAGAGAAAAAAGCACGCCGAAAGAAAATGCCCGAACCGCAGTCCGACTCCAGCTCCAAAAACGATGATACCAGCAACGCATCCGACGCAGCCAACGACGACAACGACATCTTCTACTACGACGACCAGGGCAACTGCTACATCAAGGCGACGCCCCAGAAACAGGCCGAGATGAAGAAGGCAGCGAAACAGGCCCAAGCGGGCAAAAACACCATCACGATCAGCAGCACGAGTCGCGGGCGGCCGCCGAAAAGCGCCACAGCCGCGACACCAGCGAAAACTTCACCCACAAAATCGGCAGCCTCGGGCAAATCTCCTGCCCCGGCTCCCGCCAAATCCCCAGCACCGGCCAAGACGCCAAGCTCGGCCAAAAGTCCCTTGCAGACCCCCAAGCCTTCGACAGCTCCTCGTAGAGGAAGACGTGAGTATTTGGCAGCTCCTTGAAACTTTTGACTAAAAGGAATTTTCTTGGCACAGCCCCTGGTTCCCAGAACCGTCAAGTTGTCAAGCCCGAGGTGAAAGTAGAGGAGAAGGCACAGCCCAAGGCCGAGTCCATGGAGGAGATCTATGAGTTTGAGGACCAGTTGGAGGAAGACAACTCAAACGACGTTGACTTTGTACTTTCCGGCCGGGAGTACAAATTGAAGCCGGCGCACAACGAGTCGCCGCAGAAGTTCAACTGCACGCAGTGCGATTACTCGACCAACAAGAAATTCCTGATGAACCGCCATCTGCAGACCCACGAGGATGAGCGTCCTTTTAAGTGCTCCCTGTGCGAGCGCGGCTTCAAGTCCAACATCGGCCTGGTCAACCATCTCAACACCCACATGGGCAAAAAACCGCACCAGTGCAAATTCTGCGAGCGCGCCTTCACCACCTCCGGCGAGCTGATCCGCCACACCCGCTACAAGCACACCAAAGAAAAGCCCCACAAATGCACCGAGTGCAGCTACGCCAGCGTGGAGCTGGCCAAGCTACGCCGCCACATGACCTGCCACACCGGCGAGCGGCCCTACCAATGCCCCCACTGCACCTACGCCTCCCCAGACATGTTCAAGCTGAAGCGCCACAGCGTCACCCACACCGGCGAGAAGAAGTACCAATGCGACATCTGCAAGTCCCGCTTCACCCAGTCCAACTCGTTAAAGGCCCACAAGCTCATCCACAGCGTGGTGGACAAGCCGGTCTTCCAGTGCGCCCTCTGCCCCACCACCTGCGGCCGCAAGGCGGACCTGCGGCACCACATCAACAACATGCACAGCAGCGACAAGCCGGTGACCTGCAAGCGCTGCGGCCAAGTCTGCCCCGATCGCTATCAGTACAAGCTGCACATCAAGTCGCACGAGGGCGAGAAGTGCTACCGCTGCACGGTGTGCTCGTATGCGTCGGTGTCGCAGCGGCATCTGCACAACCACATGCTGATCCACACGAACGAGAAGCCCTTCAAGTGCGGGTACTGCCCGCTGACGTTCCGGCAGCCGCAGCTGCAGAAGCGCCACGAGAATCTCTTCCACAAGGAGGACTACAAGACGCCGGAGCCGCGGGACAAGACCCACTCGTGTCCCACCTGCAATCGCTCGTACACGCACAAGGGCAACCTGATACGCCACATGGAGGTGCATGATCCTTCGCTGGATGCCTTGGACTCGAAGGAGAAGCTGAAGATCGGCCGCAGTCTGCGCATCAACGAGAATGGCACTGTGGTCAAGTTGGTCTTGAATACCTCCAACGAGGCGGACACTAAGGTGGTCGATGTGGACACCGAGGTGGAGCACGAGGTGGACGATGATGTGCATGTGTTTGCCTTGGAGGAGGACGAGGAGGACGGCGCCATGAAGGTGGTGGAAAAGGTGCGCCCGGCCATGAAGACCCGGGCCGCTTTGATGGCCGCCAAGGCCAAGGCGCCGGTCATCATAAACCGGCAACTGAAACTCAACCGTTCGCCTGGCAAACTGATGCCGAGTCCTGTGAAGCCTGTGCTCCGCGGCAGGCCCAGCAAGACGAAGACCTTCCGCATCAAGGAGGAGCCCGAGGCCACCGAGTTCATGGTGGAGGTCCAGGGCGAGGGCGAGGAGTACATGGTCCTCGAGGTGGTGGACTCCGAGGGCGAGGAGTCCGACGGCGTGGCGGTGAAAAGGGAAATCGATCTACCCCCTGCCCCCATCAGCAAGGACAATTGCTTTGGCTTTGAGGTGAGACAAACGCTCAAAAATCCTTGTGAATTTTTTATTAATTTTTGGTAATTTTCAGGACGATTCGGGGCCCTATGATGACCTCTTGTTCGAGGAGGAGGACGCCGTGGCCGTGTCTGGGGAAGTGGACGGCGCCTCCCAGGAGTTCATACAGCTGATGAATATCATAACCCAGGATGTGCTGCAGTAAAATGTAAAATATCCTTATTGCAAATAAACAATATCGATGCGTTTCCATCCCCACCCAAAGGCCGAGCAGGATCTGTTGAAGTTTTTATTTCGTAATACAATATACAGTTAAATATCAAGTGTCCTTGCGATAACGGTACCCTGACCCGAATCTCTCGGTCGGGTGGGCTGTAAATTCTCCTTTTTGGCAAATTTTCCTTCCAACTCCTTCAGCATTTTCGAGTTGTATATACAATAAAAATATATATATATATATAGGTATATCTGAATATAAGTGTTTAGTTTGTGAGAACGATTTGGAAAAAAACCTATTCCCTCAAGGGATCAAGTTTATATATAGAATATAAGACTTTGCGTGTATAATTTCATCATCTTTAGGTGGTGCTGCGGTGCAGTGCATAAATTTGTTAAGTTCTCGTCCTTCCGAACCTCCCGCGACTTACGGCACTAAAACGTTAACATTGCTGGGTCCTCCCATAACAACTCCTTATATAGATCTATAATTATATCCTAGATGGTTTGCAACAAATGTAAAAGTATCGGGAACAATGAACCCATAAAACGGGACAGAGAGCTTTCGAGGAATACACTTAGAAATCTATACATCTATATAAAGAATCCGAGTAATAATGATCTTAACGTAGCATGCGCTTTAAGTATAGCTAGCCACCCGTCTCAGCTGACGACACTTGCCCTGGGCAAGGAACTTAAGAAACTAAAACCTTAAAACTGAAAAGGAGTACCAAGTCTCGGAGCTCTTTGATCTTAACTAAAATTTTGGTATAAATGAGGGATAAGGATCTGGGTTCATTTAACCTGAGACGGTTAGAAGGCAGGGTTTAGGGCTTGGACCATCTTTATAAAGGTGTTCCTAATGATTTGAAAGACAACCGATCAAAACTTCTGCTCCGCTTTCCTGCTTTTAGAGTAAGAAAGATGAAGGAATAGCAATAACCTTCTCAAAGAAACATTATATCATTTTTATAAAGATGTTCCTTAGAATTTAAAGACAACAAATTAAAACTCGCTGGAAAGTTCCACTCTTCTGCTAATAGAGTAAAAAGGGGATGGCTTATCGGTATCCTTCCCAAGAATAGAGCATTAAGTTGAACAGAACCAGAAAGTCCCATTAGATCATCTTTATAAAGATGTTCCTTTCTGGCTACTTGAGAGAAGGAAAAGGGGAAGGCTTTTCGATATCCTTCCTAAGGTCGGAGCGTTTAGATCAACAGAAATAGTATATCCCATTAGAGCATCTTTATAAAGATGTTCCTTACAGTTAAGAGACTCAAACTCAAAACTTATTGGGAAGCTTCACTTTCCAGCTACTTGAGATAATGAAAAGGGAAAGTATTATCGATATCCTTCTTAAGGAAAGAGCGTTAGGATCAACAGAATAATCTTTATAAAGAGGTTCCTTAAGACAACACTTTAAAACTCGCTCCATTTTCTCACTAATAGGACGCATAAAGGATAGATACTTGGGATACTTAAAACTTACTGGGAATCTTTCGCTTTCCTGTTACTTGAGATAATGAAAAGGATATCCTTCCTTAAGAAAAGAGCGTTAAGGTCAACAGAAAATCCCACTAGATCATCTCTATAATGATCCGATCCTTAAGACAACAAATTAAAACTCGCTGGGAAGTTCCACTTTCCTATTTCAAAAGGACGCAGGTTCGAGATTTGGGCTAACTTTCCCCAAGGACAGAGTAGTAAGGACAACAGGAAAATATAGGAAATCCTTGGCGCGCATTGAGCTATGGCAATTCTAACTACCCGAGTGGCCTAAGCTTGGCTTAGAAGAGGCTCTACTTGTGGTTTGGCTAACAGTGTGTGAGTGTGTGTAAGGCTTCGGTTTCGATTGAGGAGGGTGCACGCCGTTCAAAGGACCTTCAGTTTGTGGAGCATGTGCAGCAAATGCGAACGCAAACAAAAACTCGCTGGCTCTTGCGGCTCCGGCGGCGGCGACTGCGTGCGCGTCTGTGTGGGCTTAGCAGCAAAAGAGGCTGGCCAGAGCATCGCCAGGGCTGTGACTGTGATGGCAACAATTCACAATTCCCTCTTTTGCCTCTTTGGCTGTTAATTGCAATTGAGTGCGTTCAGATTGTTGTGGTTGAGTTGATTGGACTGATTAATCGAGCTGGCGTTCTCGCTGGCCCGCCACGAGAGCAGTTTGTTCAACAGCCGATCCATGTGGGGGTTGCCGCCCAGCCGGGCCACCTCTGACCTGGCCTCGGCGTCCAGGCCTTCCAAGACCTTGCGGGTGTACTGGAAGCTGCCCAGCTTCTCCAGCAAGCTAATGCAGTATTTCTTCACCTCCACGTCTTGGGTGCGTTGCCGCAGGATATCTAAAGAAGGACAACAAATTAGTCCTTGTATTCGTCGGTTTGTTGGCCAACTTACGCAAGACCTGCTTGTCGTGCTTTTGGCTGCGCACTGCATGGATCACTGGGAAGCCGAACTTGCCCTCGGTGAGGTCCTCGGCAAAGCTTTTGTTCTCCGTGTACTGAAAAGCAAAAGAAATCAAATCAGTCAGGGTTTGTGATCCTGGTGGGACTGGGAAACTACCTCCTTCAGGCTGAGATTGCAGTAGTCGTCGCGTATCTGGAAATAGAGGCCGAGGATGGCTGTTAACTTGGAGAAGTCCTCTTTGTTGGCACTGAACAGCTGCATGAGGCGTATGGCCAGCATGAAGAGGCCGCCGGTCTTGCGCACGGTCATCAGCTTGTAGTCCGCCTCCGAGGGGCAGGTGAAGCTGTCGCGCCAGTAGATCTCCATGCCCTGGCCCCGGTGCAGCTCCAGCAACTGCTCCGTGTAGACCTTCGTGCTCTGCGGGAAGAAAACCAATGAGACTGGGGGTAAATTTTGTCCGCCTCACTTACCTCGGGGTGGCCCAGCTGCTGGACCTTTTCGAGGGCCAGGAAGAGCGCATAGTTGGCCGCGTTTATGGTGCTGGCCACGCCGTAAATGGAATGGGCCACGGGCACACCTCTGCGAAGTATCGAATTGTCTTCAATATCATCAATGCTGCAAGGACATTCGGGTTAGTTTCGGTTACCAATCAATTCCAGGCATTCGGTTAGCTTTTCTCATATGCAAGCACCCCCCACCCCGCCCCCTGGTAATTACAAAAATGTTCTCTCAACTGGCGTCGATTGTGTTCCCCACGCACAAAGGCAACGAGAGTCGTCCGTCCGGCGCAGTCCACTGACTGAATGACTGGCGGCCGCCAAGCGGCTTTTAAGCTGTTGATAACAGAGTCCTGGCAGCCGGCATACACCGACTGCGAAATACTCTACACAGAGAACTTCTAACAACCTTCGAAGGCGGACCAAAAGGGAACTGAAGGAATCAGTCTCAGGGTCAAATTTATAGGGTGAGGTGGGGTTAAATTTTAAACCGACTTTATAAACTCTTAAGCATAATTAGGTGGGGGACATCAGCCCAGTTCAAGGTGAATATAGGAAGCTTTTTATCATCAACCAGAAGTCTAAAGAAATCTTAAAACACTCTTCCTACAATCGGATCCCTCACGCTTTATAAAGAAACGTGGATTCGGTTCGGAGCATATGTATGTCTCCCTGGAAATCCATAAGGTTTCTTAAACGATAAGAAACCCAAAGGTTAAAGGTTTTCAGATAAAACACATAATCCCAAGGTCCCTTAGAAGATAATAAAAAAAAAAACAAAATTAGAGGTTTTCAGATAAATAAACAATCCCCACAGAGAGGAAGTAAAACTCTCCTAACAATCGGATCCCTCAAGAGTAGATTCGAGCAATCTATCAAGGTTCCTCAGAAGATAAAAAAAATCAAAAATCAAGGGTAGAAAGATAGAAAGAATAATCTCCAAATTAAATAAAACTTTCAAGGAGTAAAAACTCTTCTTACAATCGGATCCCTCACGTTTTATCAAGAGACGTGGATTCGTTTCGAAACATATGTCTCCCTAGAAATCCATAAGGTTTCTTAGAAGATAAGAAACCCAAAGGTTAAAGGTTTTCAGATAAAACATATAATCCCCAAAGAGAGAAAGAACAAAACTTTCAGGGAGTAAAAATTGGATCCCTCACGCTCTATCAAAAAACATATATGTACATATCTCCTTAGCAACCTATCAAGGTTCCTTAGAAGATTTTGCGACTCATTGAATTCTCCAGATAAGAAACCCAAAATTAAAAGTTCCCAGAACAAAAAACAAGCCCCAGAGAGACTTTCTTGGCTCTTAGGATGGAGGGACCTCTTAATTAAAGACT
>JBAMCP010002689.1:0-10875 GCA_037075105.1 Lissocephala sabroskyi | reverse complement strand
CTCGACGACTGACTGCCGGCCGAATTGTACCACAATTAAATTGGCAATACAGAAATGCCAACAAAAGAGAAAGAGCGCACGTGTGTGTGTGGGTTGATTGGCTCGGTTCGTTTTTAAATGAATATTTTAAAATACCAACTAATTTAATTATTTAGTTTCAATTATTCGATTTAAGAATTCAGTGCACTTAACAGGCAATTAAATTTGATGGCCATTAAATTTTTATTTAAATCTCCGCAAACCTTCTTTCCCGCCCTTGTCCGTCCGCTCTCCTCCCCAAAAACCTATCGACGCTTTTCCCTTTTAATATTTCAAAACCAAGGTGGATTCATGAACATGCCAGGCTTTCGGCACATACTACAGAGAAGGTAGGCGAACCCAGTCTATTTTTATAGCCAAGGCACCGCCCGAAAGGGCCACGAGCCAAGGGCTTCAGCTTCGGTTGGGCAGGGCAAGGAAAGAAAATCGATAGACCAGCTGACTGGGCGGGCTGACCGCCTGATTGACTGGCTGGCTGACTGATTTGTGGCTATTTTAAGCGGCACACAGCCGCCCGTCTGCCCGCTGCTGCTGTTGCTGTTGCTGCAAGTGCAGGTGTGCGTGTATATGTGTGTGTTAATCAGTTGATAAACAAGACAACTCGACAAGCAGCCAAAACCACTGGCCAGACAGACGGTCAATCGGCGCCCAGAGCCACACGAGGCTCGTATTCGGCCCTCCACATGAACTGCGGGCGGGCCCAACCGTCCTGATTGCTGGCAGGTCTCATTTTTAGACCAGCTGCGGAGGCGGGTGCCCCCAGGCGTTTACCCATAAAGCAATTAAAGTAACTTGTGCGTTTAATTGGGAAATTCCACACCTTCCCAAGCCCAGCGGCCTGTGTGCCTCGCGCTGCGCAGCGACGGGCGACATTTGAGCGCACTGCCCAAAAGTATGCAATGGAAGCGGCCACCCGATCACTTGGCTCGTTGGCGTCATTGGCGGCGAAAGGCCGGGCGTGGGATTTCCCGTAGGTCTGTCATTAGTTCGTGTCAATGCATTTGAAGCATTGATGCATTGATTGATTGGTTATTGGCTGGCATCGGAACCGCGCAGTGGCCCTGGGCTTCCGGGACAAAATCATCAAAACTGATAACAATTTGGGACGAATGGATTCTTTGCGTTTTAGTTTCGTTTTTTGCCCAAACCACAAGTGCATTAAATTGAAAAGCATGGAAACTGCGGCCGTCAGCAGTTTGAGGATTTGCTGTCCTTGTTGATTTTGCGTGCGTGGGTAGGAAATTTTTCCGATTCAACAACGCAAAACTGACAAGCAGGAGGTTTGTTTCAGCAAAACAAAATTCAATTTTATTGCCCAGAATCCTGCGCCGATTCTGTCGAGGTTGGCAAATGCATCTGAGGTCTTTCCCACAGCGCGGCCAGAAACTGCGACTGGCCACCAAATGAGAATTTAATCGACCAACCGCAAGGACCTTCGGCATAATTGCCGACGACCACATGTCAAACTGAGGCGAGCCGCTTAAGAAAACCGCACTCCTTGTCAAATGCAGCCCAACCCCTTTTCCACATACATTCGCGATCTGTGGAAATTTGGTTGAAAGTCCTCTGTTCACCTGCCGGGCCCAGAGGAAAAATCAATTCTTAAATTTTTCCACGTTCGATGAGGCGAGGATTCCGCTGCGCAAACTTTGACATTTTGGACAACACTGATTGACTGAGTGAGTTACTGGCTGACTGACTCACCGACCGACTGGCTGATTTCCATGGCCATTGAGGGACTTTTATGACAAGCAATAAAAAAAAAATTACAAAACAAAACCGAAAAATCCACAAAGTTGACGGATGAAAAGCCAAACAAAACTTCGCTTATGGAGGGACAAACCAAACATACAAATGATGCCATTTCTATATAATTTTCCAAAAGGGAGTGTCATGGAAAACAAAATCTAAGCCAACAATTCCCAACCCTCCTCCGATCAAAGAGATACCCAGAAACTAGCCAAATATTTGCCACCCCTCCAAAAAGACATGGCAACACAGCAAATGGCTGGCTGGGGGGGTTAAGCCCTGGGAATGGGAGTGGGCTAGGCGAATCGTAAAGTTTTACTCGACTTGGCGTTGTTGGCTTCATAAAAATAGTTGTAACTTTTTTACAGGCTGCATAAGCCGACGATCATAGACCCTTTCCCCCGCCCCATGAGGAAGGGCTGATTCCTCGGCCACCTTGCCAAGTCAACAGTCGTAAATTTGCCTACTCCCTCGGCCGGGATGGACTCCTCTCGCTCTCGAGAGCGTGTGGTGTGTGCAGCTATTTTGATTATCTTAATATTTGCGAACTAAGCGGATTACAAAACCGCCAACTCATCCAACCAAAGTCACCGCAACGACCTGCTCCCTTTTCCCTCCCATATTGACAAGCGTTTTTAAGTTACAAAATGGACTTGTCCACCGCCAAACCCAAGCCACCTTGCGGTCCTTCCAACCTGAACTGACCTCTTATCGGTGGCGGCGGCGACTTGTTGCTTGGCGCGGTCGATGACTTTCTATTTTACGATGGAAGAAAACTATTAGGAGAGGAGAACTTGGGCGCCTCGTCACACTCGACGCTTTTGAAATGGCTCATTTGATATGCATATGGCCATTTTGTTGACTCGACTCGACTGTCACACACAGCAAAAAGGAGCAACAAACGGAGAAGGCCGCCCTGCACTTGATGGCCACCTGCTGGAGACCGGCAACTGTCGCCGCCAGCGGAAAGAGTAATCGCAGTCGTCCTACCCACAACGACGGGCGACTGTTGGCTGCTGGCCTAAATTAAATTTGTGGCGCGTAAATGGACCTCGCAAAAGGCCAACGAGCAGGCGGCACGAGGCTGCCAAGAAGGCGGACAGGCGCGTCGCCACCGAGGGCGGAACACAGATAATAAGAAAATAAGATACGTCCTGTGGTGGTTGGGCTGGGGCAGTGGCGCTGGCGGCTGCATATGTTTGGCTAAAATTAAAATCATATGCATGAGATGAGCTCGAAATTGAAATGGAACGAAATACATAAAAGCAGACGAGCGTGGAGCGAATTCATTGCCGCCTTTTAGGCTACATTTGCCGTCGCCGCCGCTGCTGCCGCCCCACAGCCGCTCCATTGCCCTGTTTGAAGTCTCTGCTCTCGACATTGACAGGCCCTGCTAACCACTCCCCCGGCCCCCGACTCTTTCGCTGGCGGCAGTTGTCAGTCGTCAGCCGTCAGCTGCCTTCTATCGTTGGTTGCCTTTGAATGGCTCTGGGCTGTGGTTGCCGCTGCTGCTGCGGTTACTCGGCATCGCCCAACACCGATAAGTCAACAAATAAACCGCAGAACTTTTAAAGCTTTAACAGGCCGGCCAGCCGGCCTGCGATGCGTTCCCCAAAATCTGCATATGTGCATGAGAAAACCCGGACCCGTCGGGGAAAATGTGCGCCAACATTTTGGCCGCCTTTCCGCCTCGCCCGCTGCTGGGCGGGGCGGTCAATCCACACCTGCCGAATTTATAGGAAAAATTTATTTGCCTTTCCACCAACGCAAATTTGTATGCCATTAGTTCTCGGACCGGGCCCGGTCCGGGCTTCGGGCCTGTGGTGCGCTCCAAGCAAATAGAAACCAAATCCCAATGCCAAATGGCATTGTCGATGACGAGCACGACAAACACCAGGCGGGTGGGGAGGGCGTTGGTGTGGACGTCGGTCCTTAATGAAAATTGATGTTATATAATTTGCACATTGTTCTGCATGCCGGCCGAGCGGCCGAAATAAATGAATATTTGTGTTCAAAAGGGCAGCCGAAAAACAAGACCCACAAAGAGGGAAACATAAAAAAAACAATTAGTTTCGTTTTTTGTACTTGGCGTCCCAGGGAACCTCCATTAAATACGCACAATGACTTCAAACTGACCCATCATCACCGCAGAGCAGAGCGGCGCCCCCGCAAGGAAGCGGTGTCTGGCTGGAAGGGAAGGAAAAAGGCGAGCAGTTACAGTGGAGTTGCTAAGAGTTAAGGGGAACTTCAGAGAGTCCAGAACCACGGAACTGGAACTGAAAAAACCCACTGACCAGAACTAAGCCAAAGGAGTCCTTGAAAGTTACAAGAGTTTTTGAATAATCGGATCTCAAACTTTGTCATCAAAGTAAAAGGGAATTGGGAATATGAATCGAATCTTTATAATGAAAATTTAATGCTTACTAAGAAGAACCAGAGTTTTTTAAAGACCTTTCAGAGAGAGAACTTAATAGGAAATCGTATATTTTGAAAGATTATTTCTTATTTTCCAAGAACAACTTTTATTAGAACTCTTATTCGATCCAAAAGCCTCAAAATGCTTTATGGAAACAAATAACAATGGAAGAACCTTTCAAGACAGAGAAAAGCCTTCAGAGAACATTATTTGACTGTTTTTCTCTGTGAAAAACTTTTAACAACCCAAACTTAACGATCCATCCAGATCCACGTTTTCGTTGAATTGCTTTATCTGTTCCACTGTAGAGCAAACGTTCCTATGGCATTTTTACGAGCACCTTCGGGATAGAAACGCTTACCTATCAAGAGAAGAGAAGAAAAAGAAAAGGAGAAAAGTTAGCCACATGGATATTGAGGAGGGTTGGATTGGGAGTTAAATAAATTTTAATGATTATTTTTAATGCGGCTAATTGCGGGGAGTTTTCCTTCTTCTCGCCGGCCGCCCGTCTTGTTAATTTTTCGGGACCGTTAAAGCCAACGAGCCGCTTTCTGTGATGTGGCCGCCGGAAGGGACCTGCGGTTGACTTATGCAGGCTGGAAAGTCTGAGCCTGCGGCAGAGCAACCGCAGCCGCAGCCGAGCCTGTTGCTTTTTTGTGTCTGTATTCTAATTATTAATGAAGGACGGTTTGGTCGCCCACTCCGTGCTTCTTGCTGGCTGGCTGCCAACTGCCTTCATTAATTTTTAAGAGGACCAACTAAACTTTCCCCACTGATGTTCAATAATCCAGCCTTGTTTTCGGCTTGGCTGGCCGGACTGAAGGTCACTTGAAAAACGAGAATTTCCCGTGTCTGTCTGCGTCTCCTTCGGCAGCATGGCCATTTCGTTTGCAGTCTCCGTAGACTTTTCTGCTGGTCCGAACCGAGCAGGTGGAACATTAAGAAATTCATTTGTGTTGGCCGATTTTAATTGCATAAACGAAGTGCGGGCTTTGGTCATCCAAACGCTTGCCGGTTTGGTAATTAAAACTGAAAAATGTTTGTTCAACGCGCCAACCAACGAGGGCCCCCGGTGGGCGGCGGGCCGGGCAGTTATAAAAACGGCAAAGCGTAGACCATAAAATGGATAAAGATAAAACAGGCCAACTGACAACTGCAGGCCAGAAAACGAATCGCCACCAACGACAACTGCGGCAGTGAACAGGAAAAAATCAACCAACAAATAAAAAAAAAAACAATGGGATAAGCAATCCCAGAGACCCGTAAATACTCTTCTTTTGGTTTTCCCAAATTAAAATCCCTTGCTATTCTCCCATCGGCTATTTTATACTGCATTCCATTCAAGTCTCAAAAAGGATTAAAAACCCATGAAGAAATTGAAAAGATGATTGTTGGGATTCTTAGGATTGCTGCTTCGTAATATATAATGAGATACGTCGTAGCAGATTCAATAACTACTTAAAAAATTAATCAGATCGCCATTTTTCCAACTCCAAAAAACGACAAAGACCCCATCAAAAAAATTGAAATAGATAGAATTCAAATATATAGCTTAAATTGTTGATATTTATTAGGATTTGTCCTCCTTTTAAATTCAATATGATTCCTTTTAGCAGAATGCAGAATTACTTGAAATATTTATCACACTTGGTATACAAAACAAAAAAGAGACGATATTTGTCGGATTGAGTTAAGACTATAGAGATCCGTAAGCAGAAGAGTATTGGAAAAATGTCTTTTTTCAAAAATTTAGAAATTAGTTTCCTTAAGTCAATAAGCCCTGCTTGTTTCTCTCTGCTCTGAAACTCGTTCTTGCTCTGGGAAGAAAACGAGGAGTGCACATTTGAACAACAAATAGGTTAAAGGATGATAACAATTGAAAGCCAGTCGCTGATTTCGTCTCCCGTTCACCAAGAAAAAAGAGCAACTGGCTCCCTTGGCCATTCGGTATATAAATGACTTGCAATCGAAAGCCAAGTAAGTTTCTAATTTGAAGCTATCGTCCCAGTAGAAAGCTAATCGTAATTACCATTTTCCGGTCGTTTACCCTATGGAGAAATCCCTGAAACGTTTTGTGGGAATTCCAAGGATCCTCAAAACGTTTTATGACCCAAATGAAGATCAACCATAAAGATTTGCTCGACCGAATCACCCGTTTAATGGCCAAGTTCATGGGCCCCAAATGAGTTGACGGGGGACAGGGGGAAAGTTTTCCATCATCATTGGCGTCACGTAGCTGAAAACAGCTCATAAGACATAAAAGCCCCACCAGAAACCAGCGACCCCGAGGACCCTAGACAATTTCACGTCATCCTTTCGCCATCCGTAAGCCTGAGCAAGAGTTGAATTAACCAAATGAAATTTGAACGTGTCTGTTACTCAAATAATCCAATGAGCCAAGTGGCTTGTAAAAATTATTCCACTTCCCACTTGCTGGCTTCATTTTTTTTCTTTTTTTATTAAGCGACAATGGAGCGCATTAAACAGTCCCGAAGGGCGGCAGAGCGATTTAATCAGAGCCTTGTTGGCTGCACATGTCAAAGTGCCTGTCAGAGTGCCTGATGGCAAAGCGACTCAGGCGAGCAAACAAACCGACGGCGACGGCGATGGCTCTCAACTTTCGGAATGTTTAACATCAAAAAGTTGCGCGCCAGGCGCTCCTTTCGCGTTTTGGCAGTGACAACAGCCGGCGGCGGGCTGGGATCGGCCGGAGTCTGCAGTTTCGAGTTGCTTTCGGGTTTTGCGACATTGCAATTTTAGTGAAGGACATTCGATAGCCTTTCTCTCGAGCTTGTTGCTGCAAAACTTTTTCGAATTAGCAGCCGACAGGTGCTTTGCGGGAACTTTGCTTCTTTTTCATACTTTCTTTCTTTCCTATGAATGGCGAGTTCCCGAGAGCTCGTAACTTTCACTTGTCAGCATCTGCTTTGCTATTTTTTGTACTTTCCTTCCACTACTACTGTATTTTGTCCAAGCCGAAGGTTTCGAAAGAGTCAAGTAAATTTCAAGGTGGCACGAGCAGTGGGGGAGTGAAAAGCAAATGGGTTCATAAAGTCCAAGGACAGCAATCGAGAACCTGCATCCCTTTTAAGGCATTAAATAATCATGAAAGGGTTTCCCCTTAAATGTCTCTCACTATAAAAGTTCAGAAAATAAAAGGACAGCGTCAGCCAATCAAATAATCAAGGACCTCACACCCTCAAAAGTCCAAACAGATTAGCAGTTTCCTAACTGCCCCTTAAGGATAGCTAGAAAGGGCTCACTTATACGAAAAACCTATAATGCAGATAACATTTAGTCTTTTTTCGATGATCGCCTTAAATCAGTTTCAGTTTATACTATAGTCAATTTTCGGCTGCCGGCCAAATGCACATTCAGTGTGCATGTGCCGACTGCGCTGCAACAGAATTTTGGGCCCTATCCTTGCGTGGATAGGAAATTGAGAGTTTTCCCACCACTGGCTTATAGTCTAATCCTGAGCATATAAAAGATTATTATATATGTTCCAATGCAATGCAATCTCGAGTGGCATTTAAGTTTTTAAGCAAATCTTTTGTTGCTGATCCATTGGTCAAATTTTAGTTATAAATAATTCTATGAAGTTAAAAAACAACAGTTTTGCTTTCTTATTACCGATATCGTCTGAACACTCCATGAGCTGTGGATAATGCTATTTAAATCCTTTAATTCTTTAAGTAATAATAAATAATAATTATAGGAATAACCGTAGATCCGACCACAGTTACTATCCAACACCATCAAACTCTGGTCAAGCCTCGCTCCCACATCCCAAAGGTCTTATCAGTTATGGTAGCCAAACTTTGCATTTAAGATGGGAGATCGTGAATATCTCGTTATCATTTAATAAACCAATTTCACAGCTATACTACGTTTCTTAAGAATGGTAAAAGAGTCCCAAACATTTTTTCATATCCCTGCACAAAACTAAATCAGCACTAGAAGTGGGTGATGATGGAGTTCCCCTCGATTTCCGAGAAAATGTGTTAAGTTCTCTGAAATAAGTACGATAGGGCAATTAACCGAACTTAAGTAAGGAAACAGAAACACTTCTCGCATCATATTAATTAGTTTTAAATACGCTCCCTCATCAACCAGTTAGGAAAAAAAAGAGTACGCGTGAAATTATTATTCTTAACATTGGAATTATATTTCAACATGTAATATCATGTTCCTCCTGCCGTTTGCTTGATTATTTGAATTGCCAAATTTATTAGAGCGCCAACAGGAGCTGTGTAAGAATTCAAATCTAATGAACAAATTGTTCAGGATGTCGACAGTCGAAAGAGCTCAGCTCAACTTGATTTGATGCGAATTCTTTTCCGGCTTCTGTCTTCTCGGTTATTCGAATTGTCTCTGTTATTGAAGATTTAAATAATGTTATCCTTTTCCCCGGTTCATAGGTGTTTGGGAAAGGAGAACCACTTTTTCAAGGGCCTCTCGAAGAATGCATCAATAAAGCCATCGACTCGACCGGTGACAATAAGGAAAACCAAAGAAAAGAAGACCACCCCCCAAAAAATGAGCTGAACATGATCGGGCTGACCCCAAAAAAACTCCCAAGTCCACTCCACGTAATAGAAAACACTCAGAAGAATCTCCGTCGAATGGTAGCCGATGGCCGACCAATGCCGGGGCAATTGGCCCATGCTGGTGCTGGCCGACATGTAGACGGGATTGAGTGGCGGCGGAGTCCTCACGTTTGGCTTCACAGGAACCTCAATGGGTTTGATTGGTGCTTTCTTTTTGGGTTCCTCCAACAGAGGCTTGGGTCGAATGGGCTGGAGTTGCGTGTTGCCTTTGACAGCTTTAAGCGGTCTTAAGTCAAATGAACTCGTGGGTCTGACTATCGGTTTCTGGGAAACCTTTGCAGGCTTGATAACTCCAACTTTCGTATCGGCGACTGGCATTTTCTCCTGAGGTGGTGGGTTTCGCCTTCGTCTGAGGAAACTGTCGGTGGTACTGATTCCCATTTTCTTGATGGTGCTGTGGACAATGCGACGGATCTGACTTCGGGAGGGAGTGGTCCCAGCGACGGGGCTTCTTTTACTGTCCGCGGTATGCTTGAAGGTGGCCTTGGCATCGCTGGCTTTATAGTCTCCGCCGCCTCGCCGGATATCCAGGCTGTCGAGGCCATTGCTTCTCAATATCCCCTGGCTCTTGGGTTCCGGGTGGTCGCCGATCTTTCGGTCCGTAGTTTGCGGCCGAAGTGGCTTCCTGGGTTCCACAATTACAGGGGAATCCTGAGGATGGCGAACCTGACGTCTCTCATCGCATCGACTATCGACCGCTGATGTCTTTAACGTTTTTAGGGCCTTCTTCCTATCCATCGAAGCCTTTATATGGGGCTTAAAGCAATGGAATTTGCTTTCCATTGTGTTGGATTTCAAGGAGCGCAGTTGGTTTCGTATGGAGCGCGTTTTACGCAGCCTTCCAGTAAACAGGGGCATGCCGTTCTTCCGTACCAACAGACTGCTGGGGCTTGTGACTACAATTCGCCCATCTTCGGCTATAATTTTGTCAATGTTTTGGCGAATCTTCCTAATTAAATCGCTGTCATTCGGCACAATATAGGAGAAGTAAAGATTCTTATCTTTCGATTGGTCCTTTAGATTCTCTGCAGATGAGAGACCAAATGTGGATAAGGAAAGATCTGATGAGAAGGTTGCCAATGCAGTGGGTGTGTCTTTGGATTGTCGAATGTTGGACGCTCAGCCAGAAGAGCTCTGGTTTGGCGATTTACTCACCGTTTGTGGGGAATGACGTTTGAGTGGCAGTGGGTTTCGACATCTCTAAGTAGTGTTAAATTAAAGAACCAAACTCAAACTCAAGTGTGTTAAAATCACTCTAAAAATTTTAAGATTTCATAGGCAGGAAGTATGAATATTATAAGAGGTCCCAAATCGGGGTGTGTAAGTCGATGGAATAAAATTTAAGCCTCGGCCTGCTTTTTAGGATTTTAATTTCCATTTTACATTTGCTGGCAGTGCCATTTTCGGTTTTTATGTTTTTGAAAGGTTCAATTGCGTTGATTAGAGCGCCCGTCAGTTGGCTGCCCCAAATTGGACTGCCAAGTGGCTGTGACTTTTATGCCAGAGGTTAGTTGCGTTCTCGACGGCTTCAGTGAACTTTCAAAAGTTAAACTTAAATATTCCATTTTCTTTTGCCTTTCCTTTTTTCCGTATTTGCTTAATTGCTGGGAAATAGATGAGGATTTAAGCCACAAATGTGATCTTTCAGGCCCCTCAGATCAGGAACCTGGAAATACTCAACGATTTCCCATTAACTATCCACCACCCCCAACGGTCTATATTTTCAAATTAGAGCAACCTAAATTTAACTTGAATTTGCTATTTGTTTGCCCGACTTCACAATTAGATTTGTAGACTTAAGTCAACAAAAGAATTCGCAAAAATTATTCGCACTGTCTTAATTCTTCTCATGGCTTTGTAAATATTTGCCCAGACCCGCCGCGAAAATTCGCTCAGTTCAGTTTTTCGACTATAAAAACCCAATGGATCTTCCAATCAACATCACAACTCCCAGAGTCTTCTTCCAATATCAAAAATGAAACTCCATTGGTTCCTTTTGGCCGCCTTGCTGGCCTGCTTGGTCGTCTCGAACGTCCGGGCTGAGGGTGAAGAGGAGGAAAC
>JBAMCP010002688.1:0-10876 GCA_037075105.1 Lissocephala sabroskyi | reverse complement strand
GTGTAACTGATACCTATTATAAATTAAATGATCTCTGGTCAGAGCTGTCACCTAACTTTAGGGCTGTCGCCTTAAATATTATTTGTATAAATAATACAAAAAATTGCAACAACGAATCAAAAACGCTTTAAGTTTCTTATTCCTGCAATTTTCGTTTAATTGTTATCCAATTTAATTATTAAGCAGCCTTCAATATAAAGAGTTGCATTGCAAAGGCATATAGGGTTGCATTTCGTATCATCGATTGTTGTGGTTTGCGAGAAGAAGAGGAGAAAATTTATAAATTTTTTTAAATTAGTCAATTCAGCAGTAAAAATATTACCACATCTAAAAGAAGTCGAAAAAGTTTAAAACTCCCACAAACCAAAGCCCGCAGCAACCCGCCCAGCCGGCAAAATCTACAATTTTCAGGCTCTCAAACAAATAAAGAAAAGAAAAAATGGTGAGTAATGAAAACAAAAAAGAAGAAGAACCACTTCTGTTGTTTTCTGACTAATAAATTCCAACCAAAAGTACGCCACTTAAACACCCAAAGTAACGCCAAACCCCATCCCTGAGGTGCCCACTGCAAGCAGCCAACCGGCCAAGCATGACCTAAATTTCCATCTGCCCATATATGGCAGTCGAAGTCTCCGCTCATCCGTCGCTGCCTCAGCGGCCCCAGGGGCTGTGGTCGTGGCGCTTATCGCACCCAAATGACTCAATAACCACCAAAGCCCCAGTGATGCCATCAAGGCCATGATAAAGCCCACATTTCTATGTTCTTTTATAGTCAGAAATGCAAATGGACTGTGCGCTGGACCTCATGCGCCGGCTGCCGCCCCAGCAGATTGAAAAGAACCTTATCGATCTAATCGATCTGGCGCCGGAGCTCTGCGAAGACCTGCTCTCATCTGTAGACCAACCCCTGAAGATTGCTAAAGACAAGGAGCATGGCAAGGACTATCTCCTCTGCGACTACAACCGCGACGGCGACTCCTACCGCTCGCCCTGGTCAAACACCTACTATCCTCCCCTGGAAGACGGCCAGATGCCGTCGGAGCGCCTGCGCAAGCTGGAGATCGAAGCCAACTATGCCTTTGACCAGTACCGCGAAATGTACTACGAGGGCGGCATCTCCTCCGTCTACTTGTGGGACTTGGATCACGGCTTCGCCGCCGTCATCCTCATCAAAAAGGCCGGCGACGGCAGCAAAATGATACGCGGCTGCTGGGACTCCGTCCATGTGGTCGAGGTCCAGGAGAAGACCACCGGCCGCACGGCCCACTACAAGCTTACGTCCACTGCGATGCTCTGGCTGCAGACCAACAAACAGGGCTCCGGCACCATGAACCTGGGCGGCTCTTTGACCCGCCAGTCAGAGCAGGACGCCAACGTCAGCGAGTCCTCGCCCCACATTGCCAACATCGGCAAGATGGTCGAGGAAATGGAGAACAAAATCCGCAACACCCTCAACGAGATCTACTTCGGCAAGACCCGGGACATTGTGAACAGCTTGCGCAGCACCCAAAGCCTGGCCGACCTGCAGAAGGACGACGTCCTCAAACAGACCCTGGCGCAGGTGATCCGCAACCGCAACGCCAAGCCCGATTCGAACTGAACAAATGCGGCGGCTTTGGAGGCGACACCACTGGACTACTGGGCAGGCAGACCGAGGCAACCGAGGCTACTCCGCGCCTGCATAGCAATAATTCAATTTCAAATAAACAAAACAAAATATTTAACTGTAACTGCGCATTTTCTAGGCATAAAATTTGTTACAAAATGAGAAAACTAAAATTGTTAAATGAATTCGTAATTAGCCCAATCAAGCCCCCCAACCGCCCCTCAGCCAACCTATCCATAAGTATTTTGTATTCTGATCTGCATTGTTACCCCCAACCGATCGTCTTGTGTTTGCAACCAGTCCTTCGTAGTCCTCCCCGTCTGAGCCGGGACAAAACCCCAGAGAGAGAGTTAACTTCTTTATGTTCGAAGCATAAAGTCTTCAAAAACGCGATGGAAACACACTAAATGTACTTTTAATGAAACGCTCTGTATTATGCGAAATATATACACAATTTATATAACTTTATAATTGCAGTAGATCAAACCCAACAAGGATTCAATCCAAGGAGATGGAGGGGTTGCGGAATACCAAAGCAGTTTCTTGGGATCTTTAAAGTTCCAGAAAAGAACGAATCCCAAGTAAGGGAGTTTAAAGTCGTTGGATCTTTATAAATCTGCATTATCCAACATATCTAGTGTATTTTGAAAAGACCAAGAAAAGAATTGAAGACGGACAGCAATTTCTTAAAATCTTTAGAGTTCCAGAAAAGACCGAATGCGAAGGAATGGAACTTAGAATCGTTTCATCTTTATATAACTGCATTATGATAGGACCCATTATATCTAGGGTCTTGTTAGAAGACCAAGAAAAAAAAAGAGTATAGAGATCGATTTGAAAGGAATGAGATTTTAGGATCCACAGCAAGGAAATCCTAAAGAGCCAGAGAAGTTCCCTTGAGTTCCTTCAGGGAATCCAACTGAAGATGATAAAGAGAACTATCCAATAGTCCAATATCATTGATCCAATATCATTGAATCAGCGGACTGAATAAGGGGAAATTTTTATGGTGGTTTCTACAGAATCCAAAGTATGGGATTATATATATTCTATAATATCGTAATCTCATTTCTTAGTCAAACCAATTTGGGATTCTAGGAGATTTATAAGTCCAGAGCGAAGTTTCTATAAGAAGGTTCCTTCGGAGAAGTTTTTATAAGAAAGTTCCTTCGGAGAAGATTCTATAAGTTTTTATAAGAAAGTTCCTTCGGAGAAGATTCTATAAGAAAGTTCCTTGGGAGAAGATTCTAAAAGAAAGTTCCTTCCGAAAATCAATCCGTAATCAAAGAACTTTTTGTTTTAGAGATCTGAATAGATCAACAGTATTAAAGAGATTACAGGGAATAAGAAACTTATAAAACCGAAATGGGAACCAATCAGAATCGAAGGTTTCTTTAGGATCCGAAGATCCGAACGAGTTTTAAAGATTCCTCGACTTAGGATTGCTTATTCTCTAAACTTAAGGAATCAGAAACCCTATATGAAAGGTATAACGATTCCGAGAACCCTTTGCATATAAAGGAGTATTGGAATGGAAGTTTCTTATATAAAATATCTTTATTATATCGTATTTAAATCTTTTTCAATAGCAGTTAATTATTTATATGGCTAGAATTGAAATTAAGTTGGTATGTGTGAAAGAATTCTCTCCTCTCTCTCCGCTCGCATTCTTTTCGCAATGTAGTTATCCTTGGGCCGCCAAGGATACACATCCATGTCCTGCCGCATTTATCACCAACTATTTACAAAGTCAAGAAAAAAAATCTTGACCACAGTTAATCATAAATACGCAACGAGTTCTCGAGAGAAAGACGAGCAGTAGGGGAGCTCGCTATATATAGAAGATATATATATATCGCCCTATCGATGGTCGTATCTACAACTTAAGACTAGGGATTATTTTGAGGGAAGTGGGAGGGGTTAAATAGAAAGAATCGCATGGGTGAATGGTGGCTATGGTTACATACAATAATTTACATTTGGTAGAGTTGAGAGGGGCGAATAAAAACTATAAAGCAGCCTGGATGATGGGGGGAGAGTTTCCCGCGGTTGCTTGCTTTGGTTTGCTGGGGGCGGGGGGACCGTTGAAAACTAAAAGTTGGCCAGCAATTTGAGTTCTCGGGACGCGGGAAACAAGGAACGCATCACAAAAGTTCACCAATCGCTCGCTGTCCGTTGTCTATTGCATTTTCGATACTTCGAACTTTGTATTGATGATTTCCTCGTCCGAATCGAGCACCGGCAGAGCCGGATCGGTCATGGACGAGGGTATATTCTCCTCCACCCAGCGCAGGTCGTCCTCTTCCGTGGTGGTGGCTCTCGAACTCGACGGCGGCTTGGCGCTGCCGTTCTGGTGGGAGCCCCGCATTTTGATGCCATACGCATCGGCCACAAACTGGTCCTCTTCATCTAAGGGACAAAAAAAGGATGAAAAGGCTGCGCTCGGAGCTTAAATGACTCACCATCCTCGTCTTCGTCCTCGGGATTATCGAGCAGCGGGGTGAAGGCATAGCGTTGGTTGTTGTTCGTGGGCCGCCACAGGATCATGATGACCAGCAGCAGCACCGAGAACAAAATGTGCCAGAAGGCCGTGTCCACCCAGATGTCCCGCCAGCCCTAAGGGGTAAAAAAACCATTAAAAAACTTTCTTTGGGTTGGTTGGGGGGGGCGGGGCGACTTACGGGCGTGCAGTTTTCGGTTCTACGCAGACGCAAGGCGAATAGCATGAAAATTACGGAAGCGATGACGGCGAAGATCAGCGTGTTGGTGAAATGTCTGTACAGCGATAATTTGACCATGTTTCTAAAAGATTAATGACAAGGAAAGGGATTAGGAATTACTGGAAAATCCTTGAAATTAACCAAGCGACTTGGCTCACCTCCTCAGCCTCAGGGTGCGGGTGGTCTGGACCAGCGAGGTGAAGATCCACCAGCAAATCCCCGTGTCCAAAACAGCCAGCGGTATGCTGGCCACCAGGACTTCATTCCGCTCGCTTTTGTTGTTGGTAATCCTCAAATAACTCTCCACGCAGGCCAAGACAAAGTACAAGGCCCCCACGCCCACCACCCGGTGCAGCATGGGGCCCAGGCGAGGCCTGCAAAAGGCAAATTAACAAGAAGAAGAAATATAAAGGAAGCTCTGTGGGCTCACTTGACTATGCCGAAGCCCAGGCTCATGATGATGACCAGCATGCGGGCCAAGGTGCGTTTGGCGCAGGACACAAACTCGGCCACCAGCTCGGCATGCTGCACCGGCCGGCCCGTGTCGTTCTGGGTCCAGTACTCCGCATAGAAAAAAGCCTTCTCCAGCATGCCCAGCAGTATGACCCCGCCGATCCAGAACTGTATGCGCAGCAAGTCCCGCCACTGGGCGAACGACACCATCAGCCAAATCACACCAAACACCACATAAACGATGCACATGATGAGGTAGAACTGGAAAACAAGGACCCAATCAATAAAGGATCCCAGAAAGTGTGTAATTATCCTTACCGGCAGCAGGGGCCAGTCGATGGCCGAGATGTAGCCATGGGGTCCCAGGAACTCGATGTGTATGGTCCCCTTGAAGGTCTTCTTGGGGCCCTCGGTGGCTATGGAGATCTGCAGCTCGTAGATGCCGTCTTTGGCCACGGTGACTGCGGGTTTCGTCGTGGCCTGCGGGTTAAATTTTATCGTACACGATTTTGGAAATTTTTGTTTTATCGCTTAAGCATTTCGCGGTAAGCAACGAACACACACACAGACGATAAGTCAGCTGATAAAGCTGAGTGAGTGATTCATTGGGGGAGAGCCGCCTGCACTCACCGATAATGGATTTTTGGCCTTTTTCTTCTCGTGGACTTCGCTGGGCGCACTGGTGGTGGCGCCCTCCTGGCGCTCCTCCACTATGGGAATCATGCTACTGCATTGGTTTTTCTGGGTCTTCGAGTAAACCTGCTTGCTGATGCTCGCATTTTTCTGCAGGAATTGCAGCTGCAAATAAAAAAAAAAACCTCAGCCAACACGTCAGTGGGGTAGGGGGTGGGGGCGGGGGGAACTTACGGCCTCCTCGTCGTAGGTGCAGGGATGTTCGATTAGTTTGATGTCAATAATCAGATCCGGAGGATCTTCGGAGCTACATTGAACTGGCAAGGAAGTTTTGTTGCTTAAAGGATTCGTAAATTTTCTGTTTGAATTACTCACTTTTCGCATAAATTTTGGTGTTCGCCAGCAGCGGACGCTGCTCGCGGATGCTAGATAAGTCCTAAACAAAAAGGGGTTATTAGTGGTTGTATAGCCTGGGTGGCGGGTTTGTTTACCTCTTGCACATCGCGCTCAATTATTCCGGGATCTGATTTTCCGGCAACTATTGTAATTAGCGCTAAAATTAAAAGCGCCGACGTATTCATTGTATATTTTCCTGTGCATGCACACACACACATAACAGCCCATACACACGTACGCGGGGCAGAGTTGTCAAGGAAATGAATGTTCTAGGGTTGAAGCAGCCAAAAAGCATTTACTCACATGCTCTGTTTTTTTTTTTTTTTAATTAAAATAATAATAAAGCCTGAGTACATTTGTGTCTCAAAAATAAAGATCAGTCCCTGGGATTTTTTAAATTCCTCGCATTATAACAACATTGCTGCCCAGCCCTAACGTATCTGAAACATGTAGAGTTGCCGTATTTCCTTTTTTAATAATAATGATTTTCGGAAACCTTTTAAAATTCTTGCGTCCTTTAGGCTTTCTACTCTCAAATATAATAAAAAAACCAATGGAATTGGAAATGTCTGCTGGTTAGTGGCGGTTGAGTGCTTAGTGCAGTAACAGCTGTTGCCCTAGAGTTGCCTCGATTCAGTTTAAGTGTCCGCTGTTATTAACATTGTAACTTAACAGCTGTTGGGCTCGCCGCGTTTTATATAATTTTGTGTGTTTGTGACTTTTTGACTTTAAAATGCTGCGCCGAGTGAGTTAATCCAGAAACCGCACGAGTTTTCTATTAAACTGCCCTCCTCTAGCTGCCCCAGCTGGCCCTGCAAGTGCCCAAAGTGCTCCAGACCACCACCCGACTGACCAGCGGCAGCGTCTACGAGCCGGATTACTTGGAGGTCTTTAAACCGCCCGATTTATCAAAGTTCCTTAACTAAACAGTTATTCCGAACTTGCAGTCCTTGAAACCCAAGTTCCCGCAATACGAGAACCTGAGCGTACAAATCAAAGGCTACGACTTCCCCGTCCTCGAGAGCTACCAGAAGTTCCTCCACGGCGTGGCCGACTACCTCGATCTGGACGTCTCCGATTGCTATGCCCTGCCGCCCCAACAGACCACCGTCCAGCGCCTGCGCCCCAACTCCACCGTGATCGAGGCCGAGTACAAGCTGACCACCTACGAGCGGAACCTCCAGCTGGCCAATGTGGACGCCCCAGTCTACCCGCAGTTCCTGCGCATAGCCCAGGCCGCCCTGCCCGAGGGCGTCGAGCTGAGCGTCCAGGAGCACACGGACGAGTGCGAGGAGCGGCGCTATGTGCCCGACAAGGACCTGCTGGACCTAAAAGCCGAGCTGGAGCGCATGCAAACCGGAGTGGCCAAGAAGAAGTGAACGCCACAATCCCAGATTTGGCATTCGGGGGAAAACATTTAATGCTAATTATAAAATAATGGAGGGCTCTTCACTATTTAAAGCTTTTTCTGGACGGAGGATTGGCAGCGGAACTCGCAACATTGCACTATGGAAAGTCGGCCCGGCCGGCGGCCTCAGACGACGCCGAAGTGGACGACTTTGATGGACGAGGCAGCGCCAGAGGCACTGGACTTCCCGGCCTCCTCGTCTCTCCGCCGCGTCGGCGGGCGGCTCACATCTAAAAAAAAGAGCAATCAGTAAAGGATTTAAGGATCTTAAGCCACCCACTTGTGGTGATGGGATTAAAGTCCTTCAGATACTCGTCGTTGGGATGGCAGAGCGGCAGGCTGTCGGCCAGCTCCTTCTTCGGGTTGGTGAGGTGCCGCGTGGCCGGCCGCGAGTAGCCGTTCCGTTTGGGCGGCAGCGGCTTCTCCTTGCGCGGAATCTCCTAAAACGGAAGTCATGAGAAATCCTTTATCGATATAAAGGACACAAACTTACCGGCACCACGGCCACCTGGACGGTGTCGGAGAACTTCACCTTGTTCTTCTCGCCGGACACGCATTTGCCGCCAGGCTCCTCCGGGCCTTGGCCATTCTGGGCCACCGCCGCGCTGGAGTTGGACAGAATCGAGGCTGTGGGCTTCTTCAGCAGCAGCCGCTTCTGGTGGTCCTCGGCCAGGCTCAGCGCCGGCAGCATGGCTGGAATATTCCCCGAGACCAGCGGATGCTGATAAAACTTCGGCTGGTAAACCGGCGGGGGAGGATTCACCGGAGGCCTGGGCATCACCGGCAGTCCCACCGTCTGGTCAGGCACATCCGGCGACCACACATTCCCTGCAAGGAAGGTATCAATATCAAGGATCTGTGAGGCTTACAGAAGAATTAAACCACCCACCATTCGTTTGGCTGGAGCTGCCGCTCTTGAGGGAGAGACTGGCCAGGCCGCCGGCCGGCGAGGTGAGCGTGCCCAGCGCTGGAATCAACTTCGACTGGCGCACCTCTGGCAACGGCGGAGGCGGCGGCCTTAGCAGCTCCGGCTTGGGTATGTTGATCTTGATCATCTCGGCATTGAAGACCTTCGACTTGAAGGACGGCAAGGGTGGCACATAATTCTTGAGCATTTGACTGGGCGGCGGCGGGCGCAGGTCCGAGGAGATGGTGGACTGCGAGCAGGCGGACTCCGAGCGGAAGTCGCAGACCAAACTCAGGTTGCCGTTGGCGCGGTCCTCCTCGTGGATTATGGCGGCTGCCTGGCTGAACGAGGCCTGGGCAAATTCGCCCAGACTGCTGATGCACTTGGTGAGGTTGAACAGATCCATGAACAGATCATAGTCCTCGATGTCCTGGGCTATCTCAAAGGCCTCGGCAAACAGGTTTTTCCTACAAGGAAGCTTATTAATTAACAGAAACTTAAAGAATCCTTCAGCCCACCTCAGCAAAAAGAAGCAGAACCTGCGCTTCAAGTCGAAGACCTGGTCGCTGAACTCGTCCTTGGTCTCCTCGGACAGCCCGTCGGAGAAGGTCTTCAGCGCCCTGGCCATGAGCTCGATGCGCGTGCGCCGGTTGTCCGCCCAGAAGAACACGTAGTTGGCAATCTTGTGCAGCGTGATCAGGCACATGGCCCCGTAGGTCTCCCAGTTCAGAGCCGCCAGGACATTCACCGCCCGCTCCAGCTGGTTTAACCTCAAATACTTGTCCGCAATCACATCCGCCGTCAGCCCGGAGTTGTGTATGTCCCCGCGCATCCCCGAGCCCGCGAAGATCCTCATGCAGCCCAGCGGGCCCTGCTCGTAGAGCAGCAGCAGGAAGCAGTCCGTCTGGGCGTAGGTGTGGCCGAAGCTGGCCAGCTCCGGCTTGGCGCTGAAGGCCATGGCCAGCAGGGTGGGCTGGCTGGCGAAATAGTGAGACAAGTCAAGCAGGCTGAGGGGGGTGACGTCCTCGCTGATCATCTGGTTGCCCACAGGACTCAGCGCCAGGTCGAAGCACTGGAACTGGGAGCGCTCGTTGGCTATCATCACCAAGGCCGAGTCGCTGTGCCAGGAGCACAGCGTGGGCACCTGGAGGACGACAAGATAAGCAAGAAATATAGGAGAATTTTTGGCCGACTCACAATCTCGATGTGGGGGAGGTTCTTGGTGGTTTGAAGGACCAAATCGTGCAGGCAAATGCTGCGGTCTATGGTGGCCAGGAAGAGCTTCTCCTGGTCGGGGCTGAAGGCAAAGCAGCAGATCTGCGAGCCCATGGCTATCGAGGTAATCGAGGTGCGCAGCATTTTCCCCGGGTTCACTTCGTACGAGCAGATCTCCGCCGAGATGTCCCCCTTCCGCGACACCTTCTGCTCCAAGGTGATGATCTGGCTCTCCGAGGATCTCAAAAAGTCCACGCACAGCGGATCGTTCTCCGACCAGCAATACGCTATCGACTCCAGCTGCATTCTGTGGACCACACCGATTAATGGAGTTTCGGTTGAGGCGACTTCGACTTACCCTTTGATCTTGAATATGTGAATGTTGGCGCGATCCTGATCGCGTATGGTGGGGCGCCAGGGATAGACTTCGTTTTGGGAGGACTGCGTCCACACCACGAACAAATCGAAGCTGCTGTTTACCGTTAGGTGGCGGGCCAGCTTCCGTTCTGCGGCCCCTGGAATGATCACGTGGAAGATCCGCGGATCCATGTTGGCGATCTTCTCCGGACCCTGCGGCTTGGCGTTCGGCTTCTGCAGATGCACCACCGTCAGCTGGTTGGTGTTATAAGCCAGCACGATGTGGGAACGGGTGAAAAAGGCTGCGAATGAAATACAGAATTAGTGGGGCCTACGAAAGATTCCCCAATTTCAGTACAGACGAACCAAGGATGCTGTTTAGGGGAGAAAAGGAGAGAGAATGAAATACTGAAATGATCTTGGGGCAAATCGAAGACTTTGAAGACTGGGAACCTTAAAGTTTGAGGTGGGAAGGTCTTGAGGTACCGTTAGGCATCGGGTTAAGGAATCTTATGGTTCCTTTGACTATTAAAAGTAAGAAATGGGAAACTAAAAGACTCTAAAGGAAGCAAGGAAGTCGCATAGAAGAATCCTAAGGCTTTCGACTATCAAAAGCATTAAAGTATAGAAGACTATATAATAGATCTAAAAAGTCTTTAAAAGACTGAACTTTTGAGAACTTAAACTTGGTTAGAAAACTTATTTTACCGTTAGTTTTCTTTAAAACACACAAACCGGGGGACTATGAGAATCAAAGAGAGATAGGAATCTTGATGAAAGACGAGACGGTTTTTCGTATAGGAATTCTCAGATTTCTTATAAGATTGTTTTTGATCACCAGCCACTTTAGATCTCTCGATAATTCGCTATAATCTTTAATCTGTTTTGTGGGTCATTATATCTGAATAATTTGCCTTTCTCTTTAGAACCATTAAGTTTATATTGAGATCATTTTTCTTGTTGACATTCGTCATTATCTTGTGAATATGATCGGCAATCTCGATAGAGTGAGAGAAATTGGAGAGTCTGCGTTGCTCTACAAAATGAAGTGGCATCCGAACATGAAAGTTATTCGTAAATATTCCAGCCTATTCCCAGCCCTTTGGGCCGCCACCCCGCGGGCATTTTTGCTACAAACAAGCCGGGGGATTAATTAAAAATTACAATAATTGCATGTGGAG
>JBAMCP010002687.1:0-10883 GCA_037075105.1 Lissocephala sabroskyi | reverse complement strand
TTCTTTGCTTTGCTTTTGGTATAACAAGAAACATAATAAATACTAAACAAACAGAAGACTCCAACGCTTTTGGTTGCCAAAGTATACAAAAAATCTTGAATCCTTTTTAAGACGGTTGCATTGCGTTTAGTTTATCGAATTTCGTTTGTTTTTTTACTCTCTGTTTTTTAAATTAAAACCTCGATTAACCTAGTTTAAAAATTATGCAATAATAAAAACCAGGCAGCTGCTGCCGACCGACAACTCAAATGGCGATGCCTGCAAT
The DNA here is from genome assembly GCA_037075105.1 of Lissocephala sabroskyi. Taxonomy (NCBI): domain Eukaryota; kingdom Metazoa; phylum Arthropoda; class Insecta; order Diptera; family Drosophilidae; genus Lissocephala; species Lissocephala sabroskyi. The sequence goes on along the minus strand of JBAMCP010002687.1, from coordinate 10,618 downwards.
TCCTGCCGAGCATCTTAAGTCAGTTTATATTTTTTTTTATTTAGGCACCAGTTTCTTTTTTTTTTGGGGAGAGGAGGGCGGAGTGGCATCGCCAGTAGAGTCGCGGGAGCAGCTGCACTAATGAAAATCCCACACCATTCTAGTTGCTATTGTATTGAATACACTTGGTATTGAATCCTTGCTCCTTGTGCGGCGGAGCCTAAAACGATTTAAAAGCAAATACCACAAAAGTATCATCCATTTCGTATAACTCTAGATTACTAGACTATTCTCTCACTTCGTAGTTCAAATATCAGTTGATCGGGGGTCAAATGCCAATTCCTAGCACACTATAAATTACAGTCTATGTCTGGGATAATGGTCTGAGTATTTCGTACTTCCCGGGCGGCTTAACTTAACGGCGACGATCCCAGACAATTGTGCGCACATAAACCGAAAGAAAATCGCAGCGATTCCTTAACTTATAGAGGGGGGAAATCAAGTTGGAGAGAGTAGAATTGTTGGCCCTGGCCTATCCGAATAATGGTCTTTAGAACTATATATAAATCTGTATATATATCGGTTGATATCACTGATGCTGCGGTTTTTAGTCGGCCAATTGGGCCGTGGAGACGTTGGCCTCGGACTCGAAAACATCGTCGGATTCCTGGCCGGCGTAGTCTTCCTCGTCGTAGTCCTCATCGTCCTCACCAAGCATCCAACCGCCGCCGCTGCCCTCCACCGAGTTTGTCGGGCTGTAATGAAGGCTGCTGCCGCCGGTGATGGTTAAATTGTTCGCCGGTCGCTGGGCACTAAAAACCAGAGAGCCACATTAGTGAAAATATCGGTAGCTTTTTTTTTTTAGCTCTGATTTCAATTTCAATTAATGCAATTCAAATCGATGTGTTAAAATCGCGCGATGAAGGTGAGCGGGGGAAGGGGTTATTCTAGTTTCTAAACTAAGCAGTTAACAGACCGTTAAGTGTGTGTAAGGTTGTGTGTGTGTGTGTGTTAGGGCGTTGGATGCAATGCGTTGATGGTGTTAGGATTGTGAGGAGCTTAAAACAAGACAAACATTTTTACAATTCACAAAACGGGGAAGAGTAGAGAAAGTAACCATTATTGAAATATACAAGGTGTGGCCAAATTTCAGCAACTATTTCAATTTAATTTCTAATATCACTTGAAAGTAATTTTCTTCTCCAAAATTCTCTCTGTCAATTAAATTTGGCCGCACCTTGTTTTCTATATAGAACAATATAACCAGAGAACTATGAGAGCGAGAGAGAGCGCTTTGTTAGGAGAGCAGCGAATGCAACTGAGACTCTGCACAGGGTGCCTCATTTGATGACTTGGCTACTGATGATCATAATGAGATTGTTAATCAGGCGATTTGGCCCCGAACAAAAGCTGAGATACGCAAGTCAAACGAGAACGACAACGAACGAGAGAGACAAGGACACATAACGGCAAAGATAATGCTTAAAATGTACAGTAATAAAGCTGAGCTGCTTTCCGCTTGCCTTGGCCAGCCGCGATTCCTCGCTCTACCGCTCGATCGATGTGTTTTCGGGGTTCGTTGTTCGTTGAAAAGAAAGTTTTTAATATCTCCAGTTATATATCCTCCGATTCTTTCAGGGGGGTTAATTGGTATGGCTAGAAATTGATTCTAGTAATACAATCACCATTAAGAAGCGATCACCGTCGTTGGCTTTGCTTTTCTCCAACACCGAGGTTAAGATTATTTTTTTATGGGTTTCAAGACGTGGAAAGTTTTGTAGGTGTAGTGTGGTTGTGGTTCTTGTTGCTGTAGTTGTTGTTGTAGTCGAGTGAGCTTAGAAATCGGTCACGAGTACAGCATCCGTCGGTCATAACTGCCCGCGGCGGTGGTGTGATCGTGAAGGTCTACAGAATGTGAGGGAGGGGATCGTGTGTGTTTGTGGGATAGAAAAGTGGATGGGTTTGTAGGTGGAGTTTTTAAGGATCAGAGTTGTGTGTTTGGTTTGGAAATCATAAAAGAAAAAGAAAATTAAAATTAGCAAAATTAAAACGAGGAAAACTCAAAGCGCTCAAAGCCCACCAATATTTTCAGCTGTAGTCTAAATGATTTACAATACTTGTGATTTATTAATAGAGTGTTTGGGAGATTAGACTCTGATTACCAAATTACGTAACTAAAGTAAATTGTGTGTGAAGTTTGTGGTTATAGGAAAATTCGCGGAACGCACCTTTACCTCTAGCCGGGAAAATACCCACAACCTTAAGCTAACAGGGTAGAAAATATACATAAATCAAAAAATCATTACAAATTGAAAAATATATAAAGAGAGGCATCATCACATCCTCAAGGACTGGGCCAGGCAACATGATCCTTTAAATATCCTTGAAGCGATCTTTGCGATCTTTTGACAGATCGTCGCTCTGAGGTTGAAGACTTGTTGCGTGGCTCAGATCCAATTGGGAAACTAAGTTTATGACTATGAAAGATATAGAGAAGATTCTTCGATAGGCAAGCTAATCGATTGGCTGCAATGGGAGGCTCGGGAAACTTTCAACTATTGGGCGCCATGAGAGCCACTAAGCTGGCTGAGGTCGATAAGAAAGTTAAGATTGAGTTTATGGCGGTACCTTTTGGCTAGATTTACAAACAATCTCCGAATTCGAAGAGTCTCAGTCTGGCAAATAGGAATTATTCTCATTAAAAAAACATTCAACAATTTGGTCAAGAAACTTCGGCCAGCCGAAGCTTCACACTCGAACATCCCGCGAATGATTCGTCCCCTCAAATTACCTTTCGAATGGCACGTCTGAGACATCGGACACCTGCCGCTGGGCCTGCATCTGCTGCCGGCGAGCCTCCTCCTTCTTGCGGCGATCCTCGGCCGCTGCCTTCATGGGGTCATAGGTCGAGCGCCGCTTCCACATGGCCATCTCGGCCTCCTTTTGCTTGTTGACTGCAAAAAAACTTGCTCAATGAAATTCTAAAGAACTCGATTCCTAACTTACCTGAGGCATCTCGCCTCACAGCCGACGAGGCACGCCCCAAGGGCGCCGAGGAATTCGTGCTCGAGTTCATCACAGAGACAGCGGAACGAACGCTGCGATTGCTGGCCCGTGTGGGGTCCGCCCGGCTCAGGCCCATCGACGAGGCGCTGGGGCTGCGCTTCATCTGGTCCGCCGGCTTCAAAGTGCTCTTCGAGTCGTTCTTCCTCAGGAAACTGTTCGACTGGGCCGGCTTGTACTTCGAGATGTCCATGTACTTGGGCTGCACTCGCTGCTGCTGCTGGCCGGCGGCCGTCTGCAGCAGCTGCTTCTTGGCATTGGCCAGCGAACTGGGCACCTGCTGGGCCAGGCGACTCAGGCTCGTCTCCCGGGGCATCGACTGGCGTGTGGTCCGCGCTGCCTGGGACATGGTCCTGGGGGCACTCTTGATGCCACGTCGCGGCAGTTCCGGGGTATTTGGACAGGCCACCAGACCTGCAGCCGCGGCTGCTGCCTGGGCGGCACTCACCTTGCCTGCCGGAGCCGAGCTGGGCTTGCTGTTGGGCGGGGGATGGCCCGCCACGCGCTGCTTGCTCCGCTCGATGCGCATGAGCAGCGCCTTGTTGAGTCGCGTGTTGCTTAGTGGGAGGGCCTGGGCATCAGCAGCCACCGCTTCTTCCTCCTCCTCGCCGCTGGAGTAGTAGGCGCCGCTGGTGCCCATTTCGTCCTCGTCGTTGATGTAGTACTGCAAATTGTCGTCGTAGTCGCTGTAGATTTGCCCGAAGTTGTTGCTGCTGGCGGACTTCTTCAGCGGCGAGCTGGTCTGGTTGGCCATGCTCAGCGGGTGGAGATGCCTGGCGGCCGGCGGAGTGTAGAGATTTTGGAAATTCGGACGCGCCTGGCGCGTGGGCTGAGTGCCCAGCAGCTTGGCTGCCGAGAACGAACTCGAACGACGCAGCGGCGATAACGAAGGTGAGGCCGCGGCTGCCGCCGCCTCGACTGCCCGGCGAGCCTTCAGCGGCGACACAGGCTCCTCCACGGCCTCCACATCGTCCAGCGAGTTCTTGCGCCGCCGCAGCTGCTTCAGCAGGTAGTCCCCGCTGGTGAGCAACTGCAGCTGCGCCTCGTTGATGCTGCTGGTCATCAGAGTGTCCCGGGCCGGGCGACCACTGGCAGGTCGATGCAGAGGCGAACGCCGGTAGCTGCCTCCTCCCCCGCCAGGCTCAAGGCTGTGCTGGGGCGAGGCCGAATGCGCCGGGGACTTCAGCGAGCTTTTGCGGGACAGCGACTGCTGGAGATTGCTGATGGCCAGGGCCGTCTGCTCGAGGTAGGCATCCGGCGGCAAGCCACTGCGAGATCGACTGGCACTGCGCGCACGGCCCAGCGTATGCAGCGGTGAGGGGATCTTCGAGGGGCTCTTGGGCGGCTTGTAGGCAGCCGCATCCACTGGGGCCCCATGGCTGCTGCACAGCGCAGGATCGCTGGCGTAGTCACAGTCGCCCAGCAGGCGGTAGCGCTCGGCCAGCGTGCGGTTCATTTTGGCCGCATACTGGCGCTGCTGGTTGTACAGGCTGTCGTCGGTCAGCGAGTCGCCGCCCGTGTCCGAGCAGTTGTAGCTGCGCGTCATCAGATCCTGCAGAGAACAAGAAGAGAATCAAGTGATGCCCACGAGGAAGCGACTCCACTCACCTGATTGGCTGCCTGCTGCTTGCGCCGGGCGGCACTGCTGCCGCTGACGTCCTGGGCCAGGCTGCGGGCGCGGGCATTCCGCGCCCACTCCTGGATCCAGTCCTGCTTGGTCTGTGCGGTGGTCAGCAGCGCCGTGTCGGACAGCTCTTTGGGCGTGTCTGGGGGCGTGGCCATTAGCTGCCTGGTGGCCGCGTACTTGCCCTCCTGGTGCTGGGTGAAGACATTCAAGCGGTACTCCGCTTTCTGGTGGTCGGTGGCCACCAGATTCTGGTTGTTCCTCAGCTTCGCCTCGTTGCTCACATACTCGGAGCTGTCGATCTGCGAGGTCGACAGACTGTGCGAGTGGCGGGTCAACTTCGGGTGGGTGTCCAACGCCCGCTGCTTGGCCAGCACTCCGCTGGTGGTGACGCTGGTGAAGCAGCCCACATCCTCGGACGGCGGCAGGGCCTGGGCTGGTGGCGGCGGTGGCTTGGGATCCATGTTGCGAAGGACTCGGGACTTCAACCGTTCCAGGTAGGCGCCTGCCGTCTGGTGGTTGCCCATCATTAGCTGGTCGTCCAGTTTGTTGGCCTTGCTGGGCGGCTGGGGCTTCTCCTCCTGCAGCGGCGTCTCGTGGTAGTAGTTGACCTCAAGGACATTGCTGCCGCGGTTGCTAATGGCCTTCACGGCTAGATCCTTGGGACGGAGTTTGGCAGCCGCCGCCGCAGCCGCAGCTGCTGCATTGCGGTCGATGTTCATGAGATCCTTTTGCTCCTCGGTGTAGTTATCCCCATCCAGGGTATAGGTGCCCGCTTCGCTGATAGCATCGCCGTCCAGAGGCTTGCCATCGGCCAGGGGCGGCTGGGGGCACAGCAGATCCACCTGCTGCAGGGCCAGCTGCATGGCCGTGGATCGCGGGGTGAACTGAGTCCGATTGGCCAGACTGTTGGCCGAGCCCTTGGCGGCTGCCGGTGGCGGCAGTTTCGATCGAGCCGAGCGGCGCACGGGAGCCGCCGCCGCCGGCTCGGGGGCAGTGGCGGTGCTGCTGGAGCTACGCGGCGACCAGCTGTGACGCTTGGAAGCGTCCCGGACGCGGGAGGTGCTGCGGTCCCGCACCCGCAACTTGACGGGCGCCGGGGCCGTGGGCTCTGTGGGCGTGGGGGCTACCGAATGCTCATCGGCCAGGCTGCTGGTGGCGTCCAGGCTGCTCCGCTGGGACTGCCGTCCGCCGCCGCTGGCTGTGCCGGTCTCGCTGCTGTCCAGCTTCGACATGGAGGAGCCTCGCTTGTGGCGGTTCTGGAAGCGCTCCATCATCGTCTTGTAGCGGGCTGCCTGGGCGGCTGCATCGGTCTCCGAGGCGTCGTCAAAGTGGTCAATGGTGAAGGCTAACGAAGGTTTTGTTGAGGTTGTCGTGGGATTTGAAGCCGTCGATGTGTCCTCTTCGGCTTCGTCTTCCAGGTCCTTGTTGCTTTTGGAGGTCCTCAGTTCGCAGTGACCGTTCTGACTGTTCGTCTTGGCCAGTTGCCCTGGGGGGAGAGGGGGCGGGGTTAGGTGAGCCAACGTACAATTAAATTAGCATTTATTCATTTACAGTTTACAGTTATTATTGCCACTTACGCGGTGAAAACGAAACTAAACTAAATTAAACTGAACTCAACTCAACTCAAGTGGAGAAGCCGAAAAGAAACGAACGCCGTCGTCTCCAGGGGCGCATTCGGTTAGCGCCCAAGGGGGCCAGTTAAATTCGCATTGGGGCTGGTTAAATGAATTTTTAGTGGAGTAATAGTCATTGTAATTGAGTGGAAATGGTGGTTATTTTTTGACAAAGTTAGTTGGGTTATGGGAAAATTTCTATTTCGGTTCTGAACTTTTTGTGTGTCTTTTCTTCTTTTAGTCTACATTTCTGTTTGTATTTCAACTAAATTCCACTCCAAGAAGGCAACAAAGCAAGAGAACTAAGTATCATATGGATATAGTTTGACTGTTTTGAATCTTTTTAAAGATACTAAATGGAATTTTTAATGAAAAGTTCAAACTAATTTAACCCCACGTGAAATCTGTTTGTATTTAATAATTTCCAACTCATTAATTATTTGGGAAATTCAAGAACCTAAACTTCTATAATCCTTACAAATTGAAAACTTTATTTTTCAGGCATCCTATTAACTAAAAATTCCTCATTCATTGGGAAGATTTATTTCTAATTCGGTCAGTTTTATTTTTAAGGCATCCTAAAGCCCAAAAATTCTTCAGTCATTGGGAAGATTTATTTCTAAGTCGGTGAGCCCCTGAATCCGCTCCTGAGCCCGTTCATAATTTTCATTCAATTCCGCTCTACACACACACACACACACACACAGGCACACTCGCGCGCACGTTCGTAAAGAGGAAAGAAAATCAAACAATTTGCTTTCAACTCTGCCAAGTGGCACAGACACGGACCGACGGACGGACGGACGGAGCGTCTAGGGGGCCGCCAGTTCGCCCATTCGTGATCTATGGCCATCTAGCGATGCCCGACGGGAGTGACCAAAAAAGGGTGACCGCTGCTACTCACGCAGCCCTCGTGCCCTCGAGTGAAGGTTGAAGTTCGCTGGAGGAGAATTCAAGGGGGTGAGGGGGGCATTACGGCCGGTTGGGCTTTCCGCTCGGCAAACATGGCCATCCAAAGATGGTCAATTATAACGGCCGGCGATTTCTCTGCTTCTACTATATTCGGACAGAAACCTATTAAGAAATTTGGACTACTATAATTGTTCCAGTAGAAATCGAAAGCTTACGCGGCAATTGAACGCGGAAGTGGAGTGTGTGACTCGCATGAATCGGGGAAGGTAGAAATCTTGACCTCTATTAAGAAGTTATTAAGAACTGATATGTAATTTGCTCATGACAAATGAACCGATCGACTGGAGAAATAATGAACGATGGCGTTGACCCCAATAATCCTGAACTTCTCCCACCCGCTTTCGCGGAGAGAAAACAGCAAAACCGATGAACGAGATTCATCATCTCAATGTTTATATTTGCATTCGTATACATTTGTATACTCTTTTTAAATGTTTTGTGAAGGGCATTTCAATTTTAAGCAGTGAGAGAGATTTCTCAAAAATTAAGTTAAGAACTGGAATCGAAGATTTCATTTTAAGAGGAATATTTTTATGGTTATTGAGGAGATTAAGTGATGAAGCACCTGAAATCATCTAAAGTTCTCCGTATAACTAAATTCTTTAATTCTTTTTCTATAAATGATTACTTTGGAAGAATCTTAAAAAAGAAGAAAAGAAAAAAAAAACTTAGTTCCGTTGCTGGAATTTATTAAAGAGCCATCCGATTTCTTCTGCGTCTATATAGAACACCAGAGTAATCTAAAGAAACTTAAAAGAAATATTGCTTTCTTCCTGGAGTTGCTGAAGTTTATTAAAGAGGTTCCCATCAGTTATAAATTTGATGGACTGTAGAGTATTTGCTATTCATTATTGTCCGTCTAGCCCGTGGGACTTTTCTCGTTTTATGGCTTTTCTCATTCCTCAAAAACTGTCAAACGAAACCATAAAGACCCCCACGATCGTTAGCATGCCATTCCCACCTGATGACAAAGATGAGCAACGATGACGCCATGCGAATGTGCGGTGACTCGCCGAATGCCGAGCGCCTCAGCCAAACTTGGAAAACCCAGCAAAAAAAAAGCGGCGATACCAATTAGCAAACAAAATAGCGAAACGCACAGCGCCAAAAATAATTAAAAACCAATTGGTTGACGCGGTTTACCGCTAATTTGAAGGCATCGATAATTTGGGCATCGATAAAATTCTTATCGCGCGTCGATAGTCCGGCAAATTAGCGTGAAAATGGGCAGACAGCTTGCGAATTTGTTTATTGAGGTTAACGCCTTGAAAGGCCGTTTAATTTCCTGCTCAGTTTCCTGGGCCCCTCCGAAAATAATACCCCACAGAGTCAATAGAAAATTTCGCTCGAAATTACAATTTAATTTAGAGATGTTTTTGTGATTTTCTCTTTTGTGAAAAGTTCACAATCAAAACGGTAACAAAAAATACGAGTCTTTGGGGGGCGGGGGATCGTTTTCAATTGTTGAACAAAACGCCCACAATTCCCCCCACCCCCCAAACACACGCACACACATGCCGCAAGGCGGGGCGAGGGGTGGACCGGGAGTTGATCTATTTCATTTATTTTTTCCACGTACTGCAGTTTGATATGCTGACTGATCCGAATAATTGCAGTGCTTTGGATTTGCAATTTTCTTTTGTGGGTTCATTGCAATTGTTAAGGGAGCAATTTCGACTTCAATTTTACTTTATTAATGCGGTTTGTCAAACTATCTATTACCGTTAGGGAACCCAAGGGAGATCCAATTTAAAAATCTATTTCCCAATCTGTCTTTCCACTAGGAAAACGTTGGCTTATTTTCCTTCCCTCATTAAACTCTACGATTAGGTCAGCAAATCTGCGATTTCATAACGCACAAATGAGTTGGTTTTGTTTTTTTATTTGTAAATGTTTCACACTCCCCGAAAGCAGGTCTTATGCACGAATCACTGACAATCCCAACTGTCATTATCGCGAATTCGAAAGGCGTCCAACACGCAATTCGCATTAAGCAGTTGGCCGACATTTGGCATTACAGGCTTTGATTCCATAGACGTAATACAAGATCTGCGTTGCTGGATTTTCCCCGAGAAAACCATATTTATATGCGGGTCGATTGTTTTGTTTACTTAGCCGAGGAATTCGCCAAAAATTGGGGTGGGAAAATGGCATTGAAATTTTCTGAAGCACTTGAGTTCGAAATTTTTTAAAACATCTCAATTACTGACATCATCCAGAGAGTATAGAGCCCACTGTGCCTGGGTCCGTTCGGGCCATGACTACTGCAATAAATATTTGCGCTTAGCCGTGGCCAAAACTCAAACACACACACACAGACAAGAGCGGAAACTTGCCGACAATAAAACTTCATTAAAATTGCAAATGATTCCAAAGAGGCAAGCAACAAGACTAGCGAAAAAAGAACGAAAGCGATGAGCTCCACGAACAGGAGTCACTCTTTTTGTTATCGATAACCAGGGCGTTTAATTCCGCAAAGAACGAAAGCGGTAAACTCCACGAACTGGAGTCACTCTTTTTGTTATCGATAACCTGGGAGTTTAATTCCGCAAAGAACGAAAGCGATGAGCCCCACTTACAGGAGTCACTCTTCTTGTTATCGATATCGAAACCCTTAAAAGAGCATCCGCTGGCCACAAACTGTAACTGTCTGCTTTCCTTTGCGTTTTTGTCACGATCACTTACCTTTTTCGGCCGGCAACGGCGGCGGCTTGCCAAGACAGAATTTGCCGTTTGAGTCATCGATTGCGGCTCCGAGACCCACAAAACTGGTTGCGGTGGTCGTCGCATGAATGTTGACCAGTCGATTGGCAGCGCCGCGTGGCGACGTCGGCGCCGCCTTATCATTCATAATTTCAGCAATTTTCTTGATATTTTCCGGTGTGGTATCGATCTTCTCACGGCCATCGGAGCTATCGTCGTCATCGTATCGATTGATGGGCGGCGATAACTGATGATCGGTCAGCTGTTGCTTGGCATCGATACTTCCCGCTGCCGCCGCACCGCCCTCGGCTGTGCTGGGGGGCGTGGATGCGTTTCCTTGGACTGGTGGAGCTGCTGCGGCGGTTGTGTCATTGGCGTATGATGTCATTTTAGGTGGAGGCCAGGCCGGGGACGGTGGTGGGGGTGGGGGGGTTGGCGGATTTTGGGTGTTTTTTGTTTAGTTGGGTTTTTGTTTTGTTTGGTTTTTTTCTTTCTTTTCTTTTAATTAGTTAATTAGTCAGCGTCATGTTTGCATGCTGCTCCCTTTTCGGGGGAAAGGAAAGAGAGAGGTGGAAAGAAACGGTAAATTATGGAATTCCGCAATTGATTTTAAATTACATAAAAAAATCACACCTCACACACACACACACACACACACACA
>JBAMCP010002686.1:0-10884 GCA_037075105.1 Lissocephala sabroskyi | reverse complement strand
AGGGTGCAAATGCGCGCGCGAATATTTGCTTGTGAGTGAGAGGGGGTGGGGGGTCGCTTGAGAACGGGTAGGGGAGGCAGCAACATCGTGGAATGGAATGGGAAGAAAAGTAGCACAAATTGTGAGCTGTTTTAATTTCTCCTTCGCTGCCGCGGCCCCCTCGACTCCTCGGCGTTTTTGACTCGTTTTTATTATATTTTTGCTTTTTGTTGCTATTTATTTGCCCGTTCGCTGTGTGCGTGTCTTCCTCTCCATGCGCTACGCTAATCGTTTGCGTCAGCTGAGCCGTTGGCTGCTCTGTCGCCGCGCTGTCTGCTCACCGCTTCGTTTTCATTGATGATGACGACTGAGAGAGCGGCGCCTCTCTCTCTCTCTCACGCTCTTGGCGCTCTAATTGCATTAAATTGTTTGGAAAATCATAATCAGTAATTGAATGCGATGACATGTACATGTGTTCGTGCGCCCGCACGTATGTGTGTGTGTGTGTGTGATTTGTTTTATTTCATTCAATTCAATTGGGCGAATTGGTGGTGGGGCTGGGGAGGCTTCTTTAATTGCGACCCGTCAAGATTTACAGTTAGTAAACAAAAATTGCGCGCACGTGGCAACTCTGTCTTCCCAAACTGCTGACGAATGTCGGCCCATGGTGGGGGGTGGGGAAGTTGGCAAAGGAGAACAAAGTAAAACAGCCCATCATTCCCTTCCCGCAGCTCCTGCCCCCCCATCGGTCCTCCCGAGCAAGTCAAATACAAATTGAGTTTGGTTGGTTGGTTGAACGGCGGGGGCATGGGGGGTGGTGGGTGCGTGGGAGTGCTGGTGGGTGGTTGGGCCTGCCGGCTTAGACTTGTGAATGTGCGGCAAAGAGCGGAAGTTGGTAATTTATTACGGGAAACTTTAATAAAAATTCCTGCTAGACAAACAGGCGGCAGGCACAGTGGATTTAAATTGTAGCAAAAATCGAGGAATTAAATTCAAATACAAGTGCTTTTTCTAAATAATCGTAAACAAATCAAACGGGGCTAGATAATTTTTCAATCTATCGAGCATTTAATTTATTGCAAAGATATCGGAATTTATTCATATGCGATCTTTTTATCGATCTTTTTGTAAAATTCTATCTTGTGGAGAAATCGCGTATCGATCATAGAATACAGGGCAATCACGCTGGATACTGCAACCCTAAAGCGATAATTATAACCGATTACTAATCGATTTCTCATCTCTTATTTTACAGGTGGATCAGTCACTAAATCTACTGGACAGCCTGAATACGGCATTGCGGTGCGATGCTCTACAATTTTTACTGCAAACGCTTAAATGCAAATATCCAGAGGCCTGCGACCAAGTCGTCAGGAACCTATTCGGCCACATAACCAATGACAATGGCAACAGTTCGGGTGGCCAGCTAACGAACAACAAGCAACTGCAGCTGCTTTTGGCCACGAAAAAGGAGAAAAAAGAGGCAGCCGACGTGGTCGTTGGCCACATCAAGCGCGAGTCAGCCGACGACGATGAGGCCGCCTCCACCGACTTGAATCAAAACTTTGAAAAGATCCTCTGCAAAGAGGAGTTCCTGTGCCTCGACGAGGAGGAGGACTTCCTCGAGGACGATGCCGACACCGAGAATTCGTCTTCCCTAAGCAAACGCTTGCCCTACCAATCCACCACTATCAACAATGTAAACTCCGGCAGCGATCCCCTAGATCCCCTCATCCATCCCAACGCCCACGGCTGTTTGGTCAAGCGAAAATACACAGCCACCTTCGGCGCCGACGACGAGGATGACGAAAGCCACGACCACGCCACTCTTGTCCAGCGCCAACTTAAGCTCGTGGCCACCTCCAAGACGTGGGTCAAGCGGAAACGGACCAATAACATGCACCAAGACCCCAACCCAGCCACGGCCCTGGTCGAGGCCCCGCCGCCCAGACCCAAGCTGGGCGAGGGCTATGTGTTCCACGAGGACAGCCAGTACACGATGCTGTACCACCACAGCAGCGGGGAGTTCAACGAGCGGGCCTACAAGGCCCAGTTCCGGGCGCTCCTCAAGCTGGCCCTCAGCCAGCACCACAAGCCTTTTCTCAAGCAATTCTATGACAACTTTGTCATCACCGGCCGGCTGCTGGGCACCACTCCCTCCACGCGGGTGCTGAAGGAGCTGCGCGAGCAGCGCATGGAGGAATGGCGCCGGCAAAGGGAACGCAAGGAGCTGGCGTTAGCCACACCGCCCGCCCTAGAAGTCCCTGCCTTAGTGGAAGTGAAGCCACCACCGCAGCAGCCACAGCCCCAGGAGGAGCTCCAGCAGCGGCAATTGCCGGCCATCTCGTTTGGCGACTCGGAGTTGGAGTCGGAAACAGAATCCCAGCTCTCGTCGGCGGCCCAAGAGATTATGAAGTTCGAGGAATTTATTGACGAAGGTGTAGGCGCGGGTCGTCTCATTGATGGGCTGGAAATGGAGCCCGAGATCGAGGACATGCTGGCCGGTGGCGCCGGCAGCAACGTGGGCAGCGTCAGCGGCAGCGGCAACAGCAGCAACAGCAGCAGCACCGTCAACGACAACGGAGTGATTCTGGACGGCGAGGCCCTGGGACTGGTTGGCCATCCTCATGCCCATGGCCATGCCCACCAGCACCACCATCACCTCCAGCATCATCATCACCATCTTCATGGGCAGCAGCAGCCACAGCAGCCCCAGCAACACCTACACCAGCAGCAGCAACAACAGCAGCAGCAGCAACAACACCAACAGCTGTGAGTTTGATTTTCTTTTTAAATCCTAGAGAAATGCTAATCGAGCCTTTTTGACTTTCAGTAATGCGAATCTTGTGATCAACGGCCTTACGTCAAGCAATAGCAACAATAACAATGCGAACGGTGGCCAGTTGCCAGCTGGGGCAGGCGGCAGCCCGGCCAGCCTAACTGGCCACAAAACTGGGGTGGCCCTGCACCCCAACAGCCTGAAACTGGGCCACGGCCATGTCGACCTGGGCGCCCTGGCCGCGCTACCCAACCAGCCCAATGAGATTCACCAGCAGCAGCAGCTGCAGCAGCAAAGGAACCACTACAACTCCGCCAACAATCCGCTGTCCATGATGGGCGGCATGATGGACCAGCATGCCGGGGTGATGCACCATCATCATGGCCATCCGCAGGGCCAGTTTGTGGGCAATGCGGGGGGCGGGCTGCTGAACAATCGCCTGCCGCTGGGGCATGGCCAGCCGCCGCATTTGGCCGCCTTGTCGGCCCATTTGAGCGAGGATCCTGCCTCGATGGCTGGTTGTTTGAACTCCTCGCTGGAGCTGGACGACAACGAGCTGTCGCCGGACGAGGATGACGACGATCTGGACAACGACCTGGACGACATGGACGCGGCCAAGCAGCAGCTCATTGACGGCGGCAGCAGCAGCAGCACTTCGCTGCAGGCCCCGCCCTCGCAGCATGGCGGGGTGCATGCGGCGGGCAGTAAAAAGGACAAGCCCAGCTACAATTGCCTGCTCTGCCCCAAGTCCTATCGCAAGCGCAAGTCCCTCCTGGATCACTACAAAATGCATCCGGGCTATTGCCATGACTGCGGCCAGCCCAACGGCAACTCGCTCGAGGTGAGCCTACGAAAATCCTTTTTGCGATTTTAGAGTTAACTAATTTGTGTTGCAGGAAATTATCCAGCATAATCGATCGGTGCATATCAAGGAGTATCCTTTTGTGTGCGAGACTTGCGGCGAGTCGTATTCGCGGCGCCAGCAATTCCATGCCCATGTCGAGTCGCACAACAAGAAGGAATTCAAAAGTGAGTCTGCGTTGAATGTAAATTTCGCCCAGTCGACGACACCCAAGCCGAATCACACCACACCCATTGGACCATACCACCAACAACGCCCACTGCCACGCCCACCGAACGCTATTAACCTTTCCCCAATTCTCGCTCTACCCCCCGCAGCGTTTCCGTGCGGCGAGTGCGGCCTCAAGTTCCCCCAAAAGAAGCTCCAGCAGCACTTCGAGGAGACCGGCCACAAGCCCGACGGCGCCATCTGCGAGGTCTGCGGCGCCGAGTTCGCCTCCAAGAACGCCCTCTACCAGCACATCATCCGGGAGCACAAGCGCGACAACTTCTTCGAGTGCCACATTTGCCATAATCGCTTCACCCTGAAGGCGAACCTCGAGCGGCATGTCCAGCTGCATACGGAGGTGAAGCGGACGTATGTGTGTGATTTGTGCGGCTCCTCGTACTTTACATATCCTGCGCTCAAGGAGCACTACAGCAATGCCCATGTCGATGTCTCTGAATGCAAGTGCACGCTGTGCGGCAAGCGCTTCGGCTCGGCCAAGTCGCTCCAGCGGCATTTGCCCTCCCACTCCGAGGAGCGTCCTCACTGCTGCAACTACTGCGATCAGGTGAGTTGCCCCCGTCCATCTGCCTCGAATTTTACTTATGTTTTGTGTGTTGCAGACCTTCAAGTGGAAGACGCATTTGGTGCGCCACAAGCAGACGATGCACGGCAACCAGCCGCCGCCGAAGAAGGGCAAGCAGCGCTACCCCAAAGTGGATGAGGGTAGGCAAACAATTGATCCTCTCTGCTGCCCCGATTTTAATGCTTCCCTTGTGTTGTTGCAGAATTGGCCCCGCTGCCGGACATGCCGGGTCCGCCGCCCGTCAAAGTCACAAAGAAATCCGCCGGCGGCAAGGCCAAGGCCCAGGCCGGCGGCTCTGTCCAGCTGGCCGGCTCGCAGAAGGGCGTGGGCGCCACGCCTACTCCCCCACCGCCGCTGTCCACCACGCCGGGCGGCTCCTCCCAGCAGGATCCCTTCAATGCGGCCATGGTCAGCAGCAACAGCTCGCAGTCCTCCACAGCCTCCACCTCCCAGCATTCGGTCTCCACCAGCGAATCTCAACAGAATTCCATGTACGCCCAAAGTTTCGGGGCCACGGAGAAGCTCATTGGCCAGCCGCAGCCCCAGCCGCCCCCCGGTCAGGCACCTGCAGCCGCCAATGCCGGTCTGGGTCCCCCGCAGGCGGCCCAGAACTCCATGCACCAGCAGCATGCCACGCCCCCGCCAGTCCAGCAGCCCCAGCAGCAGCAGCAGCCGCCGCCGCCGCCGCTCCACCACCGCCATACGCCCAACAACACAACGCCGGAGCTGCACTTGCAGCGCATGAACAGCTTCGGCGCCCCGGATGGCCAGTTCCACTTCGAGGCAGCCGGCCCGGGGGCCTACCAGCAGCACCAGCTCATCAGCCAGTACCAGCAGCAACAGCAGCAGCAGCAGCCCACGCCCCAGCAGCAGCTGCACTTGGCCCAGCAGCAGCAGCAGCAGCATCAGCACCTCCGCAGTCCCCACCAGCCGCAGAGCCCGCACCAGCAGCATTTCAGCTCGCCGCACCACATGCCGCCGCAGATGCACCACCAGCATCAGCTGATGCAGCACCAGCTGCAGCAGCAACACCGGCAGGCGGCCCAGCGGTCGCCGCTGCACCACCACCAGACGCAGGCCCAGCAGCTGCAGCAGCAGCATCAGGCGGCCCATTCGCCGCAGCATGCGCGGCTGCAGTCGCCGCAGCCGGCGGCCGCTGCCTCGGCCTCGGCCAGCCAGCAGCAGCAACAGTACTTGCAGCAGCAGCAACAGCAGCAGAGTGCGGATGCCTGGGGTAATCTGGGCTTTGGTGGAGGGCCCGGGAATCAAGGGCAGCAGCAGCAGCAGCAACAAGCGCAGCAGCAACAGCAGCAGCCGCAGCAACAGGCCGCTCAGCATATGATCAAGGCCGAGGATCTGAAGGACAACAGCAACAAGTTTTATATAGTGGACTCGGCCGATTTCCTGGGGCTGCCCATGAACGTGGGCACGGCCACGCCGCCCACCCCACAGCAGCAGCAACAACAGCAGCAGCAACAGGCCCAGCAGCAGCAGCAAGGCAAACCGCAGGCTGAAGCTGATCTAATGAATTTCCAGCACATGTGGCCCCAGCAGCCTGGCTTTGCCCCGCCGCAGCAGCAGCCTGGCCAGCAGCAGCAACAACAGCAACAGCCGCCCGGCCAGCCCAACCAGAACGATGCCTCCGATCCCCACAACTACAACAACATCGGCAGCATACTCACGAATCTCATCGACACGAATCCCACAAATCCCCTGGAGTACAACTTCGACCTGCTCCAGGCCCAGCAGCAACAGCAGCAACAACCCACACCTCAGCAACAACAGCAGCAGCAGCAACAAGCCGCCCAGCAACATCACAACTCTGCAGGGGCCTATGTGCCCGGCGCTGGTCTGATGCGGGCCAGCAATGTCTACGGCGGCTCGGCCTACGAACAGCACCAGCACCATGCCGGGCTAAATGAAGCGCTGGTGAGCGAGCAGCAAAAGCAGAACAGCTTCCAGCCTTATCACCTGGCCGGCGGTCATCCCTCGCTGCACTCGCTGGCGGGTGCTGCGCATTTGCTGCCGCCGCCGCCGCCCCATGGCAGTGTGTACGAGCGGACAGCCGGCGGTTACCCTATGCTCGGCGAGGATCCCAAAGGCGTGCTGCCGCCCATCAACGACTACATGCATCACATGCAGCAGCAACAGCAGCAGCAGCAGCAACAGTTGCCGCCGCATGCCCAGCAGCAGCCCGACCTCATCTATTATCCAGTGAAGAACGATTGACAAACAAAATAGTCAGCGGTTAGGGGTGGGGCCGCCGAGCCTCATCCCTATCACCTGCATCCCCACCACCAGCAGCAGCAACTCCAGCAGCAGCAGCAACAGCAGGGGCAGCCACAGCGTTGGTGGTCAGCAACGACGACGGCAGGAAGTTCGACGTCGACGGTTGGCAAGAGAGGCGATGCTTTTTATTGAGGACCGAAAGAGGCAACCACCCAGCAATCAATCAATCAATTTGTAGCACTCGGCCCGGCCGACCGGCCGCTTTAGTTGTTTAGGAGAAGCAAATGAAGATTCTAATTAGATTCTAAGGAATACAATCCAAAATCACATCGCGTTTAAGGAAACATCCCAGAGCAATAATTTGAAACTGCTAATCCAAAAGGCGCTATGATTTGTGTATAAACTCCCCACACACACACACACGACCACAAACCGCATCGTAGGTATATGAAAAGTAGCGCTTAAGAAGGTAGAAGATTTTGCAAAAATTTCTATCGTTTTCTCGTTTTTAGTTCTTTTGTAAAATTCTCCAAGACCCTTGAGATCAAATAGGAAATTATATACCACGAGTCTACCTATAGAGTTGAATATCTTTTATGTTCACGAATTCCCAACAACAAACAGATTAAAGAGCAAAACTCACCCACACACACACACACAAATACGTATAGCAATGGCGACTTGCGATTTGCCTTTCCCCAAGCGTATCCGTTCCTTTGTAAACTTTCCAAGCAAGGACACAGAGTGAGAGAGAGAGAGACAACCTGCGAGTCGAGTAAACCATATCATATCGGCCGATCTACGGCTATATAAACACACACACATATACACACACACCGATATATGTAATTACGGTTCGTTTAAGTGCTTTGTTATTTTCTATTTAGTTGAACAAAAATTACAAGAATCAACTTGATATAGAATATAGATTCTACTATATATACACACGATATCATAGATCCCCCCTCCCCCTTTCCGATAAAAACAATGTTGTTTTGGATCTTCGTAAAGCGCCACAGAATTTTTTTTGTTAGTTTAGTGATTAAGTTTAGTCTATAATGATCATTATCCTCCTACCCCCCACCCCCCCGTTGACGATTTTACAAGTATACCAATCCGAGAGGATTTATTTTTTGTGGCTTTTTACACCCCGAAAAAAAAGATAATCAATTCAATTGTACAATTTTAATTCGTAATTCGAACAAACTGACACCTTCAACTCTCGTTTAACTTTACTATATATATAGATATCCTAGGCATGGTTCTAATATTTCCTTATCCACTAAAAACAACAAAAACCCAAAAAAAAAAAATACCGATGAAAACTCTGCTTCCAAAAAATAAAATCACTTTATTTTCCTTAACGCGCGACTCCATTAAGTTAGTTTGAGTTGTTCTTGTTTTAGGAGCGGTGGACGCTTTCTATAATTTTAATCATGTACGAGGGCTGATTGAAAAGTTCTCTCACACACACACACACCCACACACACACTCAGCTAAGTGGAAAATCTATAAATATTTAATAAAGTAAGTGAAAGTTTTAAATGTTAAAAATATAAAGAGATGAGAAATAACAACAAACAGCAAACTACATTAAATTAGATTTGTATATTTAATAAAAATAGCAAAATAAAAAATAAATTTCTTTAAAAAAAAACATTACGGTTTAAATTTCTAAACAGGGAATTCAATGGTATTCAAGTAAAGTCATTATAAGGATAAATGGTATGTCTTTAAAATCAAACTTAAGGAACTTAAGCTTTTCGAAGACGATGATAGAAAACTAATCTATTTTACAGTTTGGATTGGATGCGTTTTTAATTAATTAAACATATCTGCACAGGAATCCATAACTATATCTCTTTCAAGTCGAAGTTAAGGAACTTAGGCTTTTTGGAGACTTTTAAGAAGTTTATAAAAATTGATCTAATATAATTTTTGAATTGGATTCGTTTTTTATTGATTAAACACCTGCTGCGGGATCTAGAGGGATATATATTGCCTTTTTCAAATTGAAGTTAAGGAACTTAAGCTCTCTGAAGATTTTTAAGGAGAATTAAGAAACTTATCTGTTTTCCATATTGAATTTAATTCGTTTTTTGGGATCCATTTGAATTTCTTATATGTCTTTTCTTTTAAATCGAAGTTAAGGAATTTAAGCTCTTTAAAGACTTTTAAGGAGAATAAAAAAAATGCATCCGTTTTTTAGATAGAATTTGATTTGATTTCAAGGATCTATTTGGATATATGTTCTCTCTTTCAAATTGAAGTTAAGGAACTTAAGCTCTTCGAATACGATTATAAGAAAAAACTATATATTTTCCATCCTGAATTGGATTTGTTTTCGGTCTTTGAAAGTCCTGTAAAGTAAAGAAGAAAACGTCAATCTTGCCCGACTGCCCGACACCCTGTACTTTCAAATGATTAAAGAATTTATAAAACGAGTCAAAACTGAACCCTGATCCTTTATATCCTTTATAATTTAAGATATCAATAGAACCCAACAATTCTTTAAAAAAATAACAATTTTTCTTGTTTGTTTTCCGCTTTAGTTGAAGGCGCCGATGAGGTTGACAACGCGGTTCTTGTACCGCTTGGAAATGTCCTTCTCGATGTGCGTCTGCAGGACCTGCGTTTGCGCAATCAAATCCTCCAGCACCGGGCTCAACTGCAGGCGCTGATCCCTCAGCTCCGTCGACCGAATCTTCAGCACCTTCCGCTGGGTTCGAATCTTCTCCACGGCCTTAGTCATCTGGTTGAGTTTGGTGGCCAGCAGGTCGGCGTATTTGGGCGAGTGCTTGAGCTGGAAGAGATGGCGCGTCTGCTCGTCGGAGGTCTGCTGGATGATGCGCTCGACGTCGGCCAGGAGCTTCTGCAGGCTCTCCACGTCGTGGGTGGAAATGTTGTCCATCAGCGAGAACATGATGCTGCTGGAGGACTCGAGTTGGTTGAGGCCGTGCAGGCGCATACGCAGGAAGGCCTCCAGCTCGTAGACTTCGTCCAGGAAGCGGTCGCGGTAGTTGGGAGCATCCAGCAGGGTGAAGGCCTGGTCGCCTGGTTGGAAATCATTGGATTAAGATTCGTTGGCAAGTGAAAGGATATTGGAATTACCTTTGGCTGTGCCGCCATCCATGCCGGTGCCCTCGACCACGATGCCGTATTCCTCGATGGGAATGTCGAAGTTGATTTCCACGGCGTCGGTGGGGGCACTTTCGATGCCCCAGTCGATGTTGCCGTTGTCGGCCTCGGGCAGGTCGGTGCCGCCGAAGTCGCCAAAGTCAATCATCTCCGCCGAGACAGTGGACGAGGTGCCGCCATTGTCGTCCGTGCCAAAGTCGATTTCATTGGCGTTTTCCGTGGCGGCGTTGGAGCCGCTTAGGCTCAGCTTTATGGCCGGCTCCTCGATGGCCAGGGGAGCCTCTTTGTGGATGTATTGGTAGACGGTGGTGTTGCCGAACTCAATCAGATGCCGGAGAATGGGCAGGCATTGCTGTTGGCCGGTGACTTCGGCGTAGATGTCCACGGCGGGCTGGACCCGGCCGATGTGCTCAATCGACTTGGCGTAGAGCTCTGGCAGGCCGGCCAGGACTTCGAGGAACTCGCTGGAGAGGTTCTTGCCTTTGACGCCGAGCTGTTGGAGGAGCGCGGAGTGCTCGGCCAGCAGCTGGGTCTCGGGCTTGTTGAGGTCGTGGGAGCGCTTGAGGCTCTCGTCGGATTGCTGCTCCAGCTTGGTCATTTGCTTGCGCACGTTGGGGATTTCGTAGTTGACGTTGCGTACGTATAATTGGGCCGTTTCGGCCAGGTAAACGGCGTTCTTCTCGTAGAGACGGCAGATTTCCTGCCAGTCCTTCATGCGCTGGCTGCCGTAGGTGCCGAAGACGCTTTTGGTGTCCTTCTCGGTTTGCTTTAGGATCTCAATGATCTCCTTGACGTGGTAGTAGTTTATATCTAAAATAAACTGCTGGTAAAAGGTGGAATTTGGCTTTAAATGGGGAAAAACTCACTGGTGCCCGCCAGCAACTTGACGAGCTGCTCGTTTTCGGGCATGTCCTGGAGGGCATTGGAGATCTTGGAGCGTATATCCTTGATGGGGGCCTGGATGTTTTTGGGGACAATGCGCCTGCTGATGAGCCAGTCCTGCAGCTTAAGGCAGCTTATGGTAATCTCAATATCCTGCTCGTTCATTTCGCTAGCCACGCAAACAAAATTTATAAACAACAGATGTCGATAGGCAGAGTGAAAGAG